>NQII01012789.1:12198-22294 GCA_002778355.1 Clitarchus hookeri
AAAAATTAATAATTTAGTCAACAGGTGTAATATGTATTGTAAATTATTTTCATAAACTTAACTTTTAGCACACCTATAATATGTTATGCGAATATTTTCTCAGATACAAGCATAGAAAAAAACTGCTAATTTGATTAGATGACGTTTTTTTTAATAAAACTAACTTTGTAATTCATTCAGAGAAGAAAAACGCACATTCTTAATTAAAAATGGAAATTTTAGTTTTTAATTAATTAATTTAACTATTAAAGAAACTGACTACTGTGACGTATTTTACACTAAAAAAAATACAATAACTTATCTTTCATATGAAACTCAAGCCATATTTTTCTAACGATTTTGGAAATCTGTACAGTACTTTTTAAAGTGTTCTGCATTTACTGTGTTGATAGTTGCATCACTATAAGGAGATCCACTTTACTTCTACCTTAAGCTGAACTCATATTCACTGCAACAGACTTCACTTCATGAACCAGATCATTTATTTAATTTGTTATAGCGCCGAGGGGAGAAAAATGCTATTCCCATCTGGGAGTTTTTTTAAACGCAATCACGTTTCATATTATAAAGCCACGTGTTCATCGTTTCCTGGTCGTTAAGGCCGCATTTTGTACTAAAGTTGTGTGTGTTCATTAAGGAGTCACAAGGAATAAATAACTCCACAAGCATCGTAAGTGTTTCATTTGTAATTTAATTAAGGCGTGCAAGGCGGCCTACAGCCTCGACATCATATGTGATGGAGTGTTAACCAGAGTCCCCTACACTGACGACCGAAACGACCCTCATTTCATGAGCTCACCACAGAGCTGTGACACCGGGGACATATTTCATACATCATCGTCTCTGGTAACACCACACGTCATGTTGGCTTTCCCAACTAGGGACGAGTATTTCTCCGAGACATTGCTTGACCACGTCAACTAAAACGAGAAAAATCTATAAAAGTCACCACATGGATTCCTCCATTCCCACTTTTAACTAGGCAGTGGTTGAGGNACTAAAACGAGAAAAATCTATAAAAGTCACCACATGGATTCCTCCATTCCCACTTTTAACTAGGCAGTGGTTGAGTAAGGTAGCGCTTCCTCTTCTGGCCTAGCCTCGCTACCCCTCAGGTAGCCTGGTCAGCTACCACTGCTTTAGGTGTTCCTAGGCACACTTCGATGGATACAGGTAAGTCTCACAGCGAAGGGGAGGCATCAGTCTCCTCTTCTTCGGTTGCACAACACACCACACAATGGCAGAAGCCCAATAGAAAACACACAGCGCATACAGCCAATCACAAAGAGACAGATATTGATTTTTCGACACAAAACACTTTCTCACCATTGGGTGAGGAAAGCGAATCAAACTGTAGTAAGGACACTACCGAAACTGTTGTTTCAGAAAACACTACACATAAAATAAAACTCGCGCCTCCAGCGTACATCCCGGAATCTACGAAAATCAAAACTTTGGTTAGATTTCCCGTTGTGATAAGATTAACACTCACCAAAAAGCAACACTTGAAGGTTGTTGTAAGGTTAGAGGATCACTTAGACTTAGTGAGATTTTTGACAGAACAGAAAATACAGTATTACACACATGCTAAAACAAGCGAAAAACCGAACAAGATAGTAATCAAAGGGTTAACACATACCACCGAAATAAAACAAATAAGTAGACACATGAAAGAATTTCAATTTACTCCAGTACACATTTGGAAATTTCGAACACCTGCTGATGCACCTGCAGTCTTTGGGGCTGTAGTGCAAAAGCATCACAAATACGACATTCTGAAACTGGGCAGACTCTGCCATCTGCCAGTTAAAATCGAAATGTACAGACATCGTCCTGAGGATGTGGTGCAGTGCAGGCGATGCTGTGCGCTGGGCCACACTCAGAAGTACTGCACACTCAGGCCAGTCTGCCTTTTGTGTGCAGGAGATCATGCAAAGGCAGACTGTCCTATTACAGAACACGACAACACAAAGTGGCAATGTACACTTTGCAAACAAACAGGACATTCGGCTGCGTGGAAGCAGTGCGAAGTCATCAAAAAACATATACAGACACGAAAACAATGGATGGCACCAAAACCTGCCAAACCACTACGAGACACTCAACAGAATCCTCAGGAGAAAACACAAACAAATGGTCAGTGACTGAATTTCCAGTACTCAAAAACCCATACACAGAACAAGCACCTACACAACAGCAGATAGAAAAATCACAAAAACTTAGAAAAAGAGACAACACGACAGAAAATGCGACCATGTTTGCAGATATGCATGAACTGGCCGCATTTCTGCAAGAGACAAATTTTATAGCTTTAATAGAACACTTTAGGCCTGTAATACGTGTCCGTTTTTGTTACTTGACACTACAGGAGAAGCAGATGCTACTCCTTACAGCACTCGCCACTCTACCTAATTAAATAATTTAGAGTATCAACAACACATTTAATTATTTAATTATTGCTAAAACAATAAGTTTTAATTACTCACGAAACACAATAATCGATAATAACACTTTCTTATCTCGGAACTTCCTGATTGGACANCAATAAGTTTTAATTACTCACGAAACACAATAATCGATAATAACACTTTCTTATCTCGGAACTTCCTGATTGGACAGTGACGAGAAGTAGTACACCAATGAACACAGAAGAGAGAGCTTCGGTGGACATTGGTGCGCGACGAAGAGTGCCACACAGCTATAAAAACACCGCGCTTTGCTCACAACATTCAGTCGTTCGCAGACAACGAGAGACAGCACATACACTGCGATACTCTTACAATACAAGAAGGGCGCCCTGCCCAGGCTGGTTATGTGGGAACTCGTGACAGGTGGGAAATAGCCCCAACCACCACTCGAGTTCCAGGTCTAGTGACACACATGCCAGTCGAGGTAGGGGTCGGGGGGCTAACATTTACTTTCACTTAACTTAGTTAATTTAATCGTATAACAGTACAAAAAAAACCATAAAAACCATAAAACATATAAAAAAACATTTATATACAATTACATATATATAATATATATTTTATTTTATATTTTTCAATTTCGAATTAATTACCAATTATAACGCACCGACCTGATAGTTTGTTGCAGGTCGGGAAGAAGAAACGACTTGGGAAAGAGGNTAATTACCAATTATAACGCACCGACCTGATAGTTTGTTGCAGGTCGGGAAGAAGAAACGACTTGGGAAAGAGGGGCCCTATTGGTACTGGGTTCAGAGATTGGTACTAGGGGCCCCTCCAACTCTAATTTATTTATAAGAGTGTTCTCTTTGTGATTTACTTGGAAACTATTAATCGTACCCCGATGGAGACATGTATATGACACATCGGGAGACTAGGGCTACTCACACAAAATACACTAANACCCCGATGGAGACATGTATATGACACATCGGGAGACTAGGGCTACTCACACAAAATACACTAATAGCACACTTGAAAACAACAAAACATGACAATCTGTATGGGTGTGCTGTGTTGTAAGTGAGGTCGGCCCTGGCTGGAGGGGAGCTTCACTCCCCCACCGAAAACACGTAAACGTAATTGAATTTTAAATAGGCAACAAAAATTACTCGCCTAAATAAGGGCCCGGTGCCCAAAGCCCCACAGTACACAGCCCCTGCCGCCGACCCAATGATTTGAGAAAGTGTCAGGGTGCATTTGTTTTTCACAATCACCTAAGTGAGTTATGGGAGTTTCGGCTTCCGGTCTCACAACACTAAATGCCATCCGGTGGCGAATGAGGGTTCGGCGGCACAACAGGTGGGAAATAGCCCCAACCATCACACAATTTCCAAGTCAAGCGACACACATGCCAGTCGAAGTAGGGGTCGGGGGGCTAACTTAACTTAGTTAATTTAATTATGTAATATTACAAAAAAAATCATAAAAACCATAAAACATACAAAAAATATATATATATACAACACATATATATTATATTTTTTATTTTATTTCAATTTAAATTAATTACAAATAATAACGCACTGACCTGTTAGTTTGTTGCAGGTCGGGAAGAAGACGACTTGGGAAAGAGGGGCCCTATTGGTACTGGGTTCAGAGACTGGTGATAGGGGCCCCTCCAACTCTAATCTTTTTATAAGGGTTTCTATTTTATGTGATACACTTGGAAACGAGAAAACGTACCCCGATGGAGACCTGTATAGGACACATCGGGAGACTAGGGATACTCACACAAAATACATTAACTAGCACACTTGCAAACAACTTACAACATGTTAGACATACATCACCACACAACATTCACACCAGCCAGGAGGCTGGAGGGGAGCTTCACTCCCCCACCGAAAACACGTAAACGTAATTGAATTTAAAATAGGCAACATCAAATAACTCGCCTAAATAAGGGCCCGGTGCCCAAAGCCCCACAGTACACAGCCCCTGCCGCCGACCCAATGATTTGAGAAAGTGTCAGGGTGCATTTGTTTTTACAAACACCTAGTGAGTTACGGCTTCCGGTCTCACAACACTAAATGCCATTCGGTGGCTTATGAGGGTTCGGCAGCCTCCATTCCATCCCCTAGGACTATTCACTACTGCCACATCAGAATGCACTATTTCTAACACACTCCTGCTCCTCAATAGTTTTTCATTAAAAGGAACATTACAACTAACATCAGTGTAATCAAAACCATCAACAACGTTACCATTTTTAATTTTCTTTAAAGTATCATAATTAAGATGGCCGTACCTTTAATGCCACGTGTTCATGCTTACTCTACTAGTACATAAAATCGTCATTCTTTAGCAACAGTACATATTGCTTCATACATGCTATTTGACTCCAGAACACCCACATAAAATGGATAACCCTTCCCATGAACAAATACGACTTTTCCACAAAATCTAACATNTTTGACTCCAGAACACCCACATAAAATGGATAACCCTTCCCATGAACAAATACGACTTTTCCACAAAATCTAACATCTGTACCAGCTTTAGCAAATTTTCTAACAGATAACAAATTAGTTCTAAGTTCAGGCACATAATGTACGTTCGTAAATTCTACAGTTACGTTATCTATACCCATTTGAAAAACACAATGAATTGTACCAACTTCATATGCAAGCATCTGTGCACCATCTTTTGCACNTGAAAAACACAATGAATTGTACCAACTTCATATGCAAGCATCTGTGCACCATCTTTTGCACAACCTACTGGTTCATGTTTCTTTAATTTAACACTCTTATAAAACAAATCATTCCTATTTGCATAATGATTATTTGCACCAGTCTACATACAATTCAATTTCTGCTTTAACAATTTCCATTTCAGCATGATAGCCCTGAGACTTTGCCTTCTCATCAACGTTGAAACCAGCTTGAGCCACACTTGCATATATAAAATTTACACATTTACCACCAGAATTCTTACTCTCTAGATGACGAAAATTTCCAAAATTTCCACCACGATTACCCTTATCTTGGTTTTTCTTATAACATTTAGCTTTAACATGACCAATACCATTATAATTATAGCACTTCTTCTGATTCTGTGAATTAATACTCTTGCAGTATTTAGCAATATGTCCCATCTCGTTACACTTAAAACATTTAACATCACGTTTCACATAACCATTGGACTGTGCAGAAGACTGAGATGACTTTAAATTTAAATTCTTAACTGCCTGACACGCTTTACAGTTGAAGCTGATTGTTTACCACGTTCCCTCTCATCCACATTTCTATTATACTCAAGTAACAACTTTGACCGGACAAATTCCATTGTCAACATTTTTCACTAATTACATTAAAATCCTTGGTAATCGCATCATAACTTTTTGACAATGATAACAATAAATAACTCACTATTTCTGTGTCCACAATCTTTTCACCTGATGTACGCAGTTCTTTCACCAGCTTATCAAAGTATTCCAGTTGTTTCATCAGATCACCACCTTCTTCCAATTTGAGTTCCAGCAATTTTCGTTTTGAACATTAGCTTACCAATAGCTCCTTTCCTTTCATAAACACAAGAAAAGTTTTCCAAACTTGAACTGGCATTCACTGCTTTTTCTGCATAACTGATCCGTCACAGTGGCGGATTTAGGACCGCCGCACCTACAAGCTGACGAAGCCTCGGCCCCCCCCCCTTCTCTTCTGAGAAGTCGTCTCTTGCCATCCAAAAAAATGTAAAAAATTTAATTAAATAATAAATANCCCCCCCCCCTTCTCTTCTGAGAAGTCGTCTCTTGCCATCCAAAAAAATGTAAAAAATTTAATTAAATAATAAATAAATTAATAAATGATAAATTAATAAAAATAACAATAAATAAACAAAAATTAAAAATTTATTTGTATAATAAACATTGTAGTTATTGTTCGAAGATAATTATAAACTATATAGGCGTAAATAACTGCATACAATCTTAAATTATTTTCTTTCGGCTTTTCATTTGCGCGAATTCATCGATAATTTCATCAAAATTTAAAGTACTCAATAAGTCCGCCTCAATGCATAGAGTTCCGAATGAATTGAGCTTTTCTTCCATGAGATTAGCCCGAAGATAATTTTTTATTCTTTTCAAAGTGGAAAAAGAGCGTTCAGCTGAACAATTGGTGATAGCAGTACACAAAAAAATGTCCAATGCAATTGCCACATTTGGAAAAATTTCACGTAAATTTGGTTCATTTGGTTTTCGTTCTTTTTGAAACAGTTCTAGCACACCGAGACGAGAATTTCGAACATACGATCTAAAGTGCAGACATTCCCCTTGAAAAACTTGTTCTTCAATATCATCTTTGAAAGTCTCTTGCAGCACTTGACTGGCGCAAAGAATATCTTCTACATTCTCAATTAAATTAATGTTGATGAGAAAATTAAATTTTTCAAATACCGATTTGTATGCAGAGCACCTGGTTTGCAGCTCCGTTAGTAACTTATCCAATATGGCAAAATAAACTTCAACTTTCAACTTGTCTCTCCCAGTCCAGGTAACTTCATTTTCTCGACTTTCATCTGCTGCCAACCTTCTTGTACGACAACGATTTCTCTCAATCTCATATTCTTCATCTTCACATTTCATGGCTTTCACTTTTTCTAAAAATGTATTAAACATTGTGTCTGTTCTCAATTCAGTTACATAATCGATTAAAGAGAGATACAGGTTAACTGCACCTTGCAAATTGGCTGATACTGCTTGCAAAGATTGACTTGTTTTGTTAAATCTTTCTAGTATTGCAGTCCATAATACAGCGACAAAAAGAACCTCAAATTGACTCAAATTTTTCTGCAAACCTTCAGCTTTTTTTCTGTTTTTCTGTTTTTCAGATGTATTATTCTCTATTGCACTTAATGTAACCATAAATTCCTTCCAACCAGAGACAAAAGCAGAACATGCTTCATACTTACTTGCCCATCTAGTGCCAGTAGCTCTTTTCACCACTTTCTGACCGGATTTTAAATTTTCTTTAAGCATTAGCCATCTATTAGTAGATTTTACGAAAAAATTATATAAGGATTCCAAATAATAAAAGAAGGTATATGCTTCAAAAACTGACTCAACAGATGCCGTTCCCACGAGGTTTAGGGAATGTGCAGCACATGGTACATAAACGGCGAGGGGATTTAAGTCCATAATTCTTTGTTTTAAACCCGTGTAATCTCCAGACATGTTTGCTGCATTGTCATATGATTGCCCCCGGCAATCTGCTAAATCCACATTATATTCAGCGAGGGACTCCAAAACAACGGTCTCCAAGTCTGCCGACTTGTGGCCAGTGTTTGGTATAAATTTCAGGAATCGTTCAACAGGCATGCTATTTTTTACATATCGAACTATGAATGACAGCTGATCCACGTGACTAATATCTGGGGTTGAGTCTACAATCATGGAATAATACTTGCTGATTTTTATTTCTTCAATTATTTGGAAAGTTATTTTGTTAGCAATTAGAGAAATAAATTCATCGCAGGTCGCTTTAGACAAATATGATGTCTTTCCTGATCCAGGATGGCCATGCTGTGCTATATGTGCCGCAAGAAATGAATCAAACTCTGCTATTAACTCCAAACACATCATAAAATTTCCATTATTTTTTTCTCCAAATTTCTCGTTCTTCCCTCTGAATGCTAGTCCGCGACTACCCAGTTTTTTTACTATAGCCACCACACGTTTAAGTACACTCCGCCAATACTCAATTTCCATCTGAATTTGCGTCTGGAGTGCCGAATCTATACTACCAATTTTTTTGCTTCGAGTTGAGAACGTAATAAGACTGTTAATGTGTTCAGTGGAGTTTTCATGATGAGAAATGGCACTATGTACATTATTCCAGTCAGTGTACCCTTCTGTCCCCAATTTTGACGATCCGCCAGCAAACAAACGGCATGGAACACAAAATACTGCTTTTTTGCTTGGAGAATAGCACAGATATGCTCTGTTTACTTTTTGACCATTCTGCATTTTTCTTTCAAAAACATTTTTTGATAATGACCTATATGCATTTAAAGTTGGGTAAAATGTTTTTGTAGCAGAGAAATCCTCATGCAAATTTTGATTTATGGTTTTTGAAAGTAAAGACTCTATGGTTGCATCGTTAATGACCCACTTGCCGGGGTCGGTGCTCACCACATTTAGTACCACTTGTTTTGGCTCTCCTAAAAAACTGACATCGGTATCAATTGCCATAGCTTCAGTTAAAGTTACATTCAAATTTGACTGGTATTCACTCGTGAACAAAGATGTCGTTGAAGTTGACGCACCAAGATCCAGCTCCCTATCACAATTACCATCTCCGATATCAGCTGACCCAGAAGATGTCCCTGTATAGTTACATAGAAAAAACATTAAAATAGAGACTTTTCATCATTCAGAATAACACTAAACACAGATGGATCTTTCTCCGGTTTACATGACAAATTTCTTCGTAAATGAAAAAAGAAATTATTTTATTGAATTTTTAAATAACTCTTGTTTATTTCAATTACTTTTTATTATTATTATACGAATAAGATATTCAAAAGCTATAATTTGAATCAAATAGTACATACAAGTTTTGAAAATGACCTGAAATTAAACATTTATTACATATTGAACGCATTTTAATTCGAGCATTTTTTCTTTCTTTTTCATGGAACATCAATGACAGTCATGATTAATTACTTCGGCCCACAAAAAAGTGGTCTGTGCGAAGAGTGAGAGTATGGTAATCGTACGCATTTTGGCTCGCTTAAACCGAATCTGACCTCAGTTTAGACCCTACACATCTGATTTTTTTTTCTACCATGAGGTTGACCTTGAAATTCAATAAAAACTGATCTTTGAGTGAAACCAAAAAAAATTATTGTCTGATGGCGTCAAAACCTATGTATTCCTATGTATTTTGATCTCTTGAAGACGTATATAAGGTCAGTTTTATTTTTCAACTAAACAGTTACTTAAAAAATGCGAAATATAACAAAAAATGGTAAAAAAATATGCATTTCTTCTGAAAAATTAAAATTTTTTCTACCCTTAAATATAATTTTTTTTAAAAACGAAGAGGGCCAATCGATTCTACGGGAAAAATACAAAAATCAGTGCTATACTCCATTTTTCATCAGATGCTGAATGCTTCCAACAATAGGCTGAACACCGAATAATAATTGAATATTTGTTACATGTCTAGCATACGAATACATAATAATATTCGTTGCATGTCTAATAGGCAAGGAAAACAGCTGAACACAAGCTGCATTTCCGCATAGATGCATTAATAACCACAAAATTGTTGATTTTACTATATAACTGACTAGATCTTTACCTGCTGTTTCTGATTTTGAACTTCTAGCAAAAATCGTATCAAGTTTTGGTGTTTTCTTGATAACCTCTTCTTTTTTTCTCTCTCTTTCTTTACGACGCTTTCTACCAGCACTCCCAGCTTCTCTAACAATTCGACCGTCACTCATAATTGTTTATTTTACAAACAAAACAATACAGGCCTAAATTTAAATAAAAATATTTTCACTTCACAAAAACACAGCAGATTTTCTCGCAAGCTTTTAACGGTCTCGTGGGACTCGCAAGTCACAACTCGCAATCAGCGCAATATCTCTACTGCGCAAACGCGAGAAAAGTGTCC
>NQII01012790.1:10806-20948 GCA_002778355.1 Clitarchus hookeri
ATAGGGCTCTAGTACACCCATGTCACAAGACGCAACTAATTAATTATTAAATAGTTGTTGCGCCAGCAGCAACAACAGCATTGCCCAGGGAAGCCGCTGTCTGTATTGGTGCCAGCTTCTGGACTTGTACAGCACCGACCATGATTTCACCCATTCTGCAACATGTCAGACGTGAACGAGTATACTCAGGATAATATGTTGCGGAGAAAGTATTTATGCTATCTTTTATTTACGCATACTCCTCCATAACTTAATATCGAGACTAAGCATTCAAAAACCAAGCTTTTCAAGGCGAAGGGAACATCTTAACAGTTATTTCGAAACCTAAATTTATTTTCTAACATGATCTGTGACACACACGTATCCGTAATCAATGACTGCCTGGTTATTTAATAATCTCAGTTTCACAAGGGAAAATATAGACATAACAGAAAATTGTACAAATTTCAATCATTCCGTTAAGTAGTCCTTTTAATCATGTCAAGTTATGAAATTTATTGTACTGTCATAAATTTTAATTAAGAAGATTTGCAAAAAAATTCTAAGATGGAAGGAGTACTGCCCCCTTAACAGACGCATACCACTCACTGTGCCCGTTACAATACACACAAAGGTTTATTTATAAAAAAACTAACCGTAAACAGCCTATATTATACTACACTTCACTGCCTTACACCTACTTGTGTGCATTTCGTGATTTCATTGGCTACTGGCAAATACTTATTTGGCGTCGTCCACATGTTTGGTCGCTATACTGGATACTGGTTGTACAACCTTCGAGCCTGTACCATTGGCTGCAACAAACCAGATTTTATGGTTTTATTTTTA
The DNA here is from genome assembly GCA_002778355.1 of Clitarchus hookeri. NCBI lineage: Eukaryota > Metazoa > Arthropoda > Insecta > Phasmatodea > Phasmatidae > Clitarchus > Clitarchus hookeri. The sequence continues at coordinate 11,635 of NQII01012790.1, forward strand.
ATCAAATTCGTTTAAAAAATCTAATAATTCAGTGCTATATTTCTAATTTTTGTAAATGCTGTATACAGTTTGACAAAAATGTATGTTTATATACATATTCACGTAAAATTTGCAATCAGTGGCATTAAAATCCACATGATCAAGAGTGAGAATTTCGTTTCAAATAAAGTAACATGACATATTTAATCACATTTTATGTAGGCGTATTGTTTTTAAAAATAAAACGGCATATGGAAGAAGAATGATTTAGGGAAGTCGGTGCCAAAGGGAAGGGAGAAGTAGGAGCCAGGAGCCGGCCGGCCGTCATTTCGGTTTTATTGCTATTCACCATATGGTCCTGTCTCTAACTATTGGCTAAAACTGACTCTGATACGTGCTACATAAGTTGTGGCCCAAGGCAGACCCACTTAGCCCATTCAGACCCAGCGTACACAATTGTGTAGGTTACGTACATTTAGAAAATATTTGGTCTTTACTGCCCATTGCAGAGCTCAATGAACAGTGAACTTACCTATGATTCGAAATCCGTCTTACTGGTCTAGGTCATAATTGGTTCATATAACTGTTGCAGAACATATAGCCTTCAGTTAGAGACCTGAAAAATTCGTGGATTCATTTCGGGACAAGCTATAATTCAAAACACGTGTGTTAATAAAATTTCAACCATTGGTCCACGCGGTGTTTGACATCTCCTGGAGAAGGCTGGCCCAATCTTCGCCTCTCACTGTGACGGCAGACAACCAATGTGCAGTTAATGTCGGCATATCTGTACATAAGGCTATAGAGTCTAACCTGCAGGTCATTGAACTCGCGAATTTTTCAGGTCTCTACCTTCAGCTTATCGACTTTGACAACTAAACAAGTATTGTGTCAACTTAGTACAGCACGCATCTTAAAACTTTTTTTTTTGACACCTGAAAACGTACGTGAAAGTGGGTCTGAAGGGGTTAAATATATGGTTCAGATGTTGAAATATTTAGATGCGAACCGTAATTAACACCAGCCAGTACTTCTTTGCTTATCACAACCAGTGTGTTGCAGGCTTTTTGTCCGGTTGTAGGAGAACAAACCATTCTAAACGTAGAGCAGTATAGCAGACGTTACAAATCAGTTACCCACGGAGATCATTCGGCACTGAGTCTCACAGGGTACAGTTCCGGCCAAAAAATGATGTTTGCATTATGTGCACGATTGTGTACACCGGGTACGAACAGGTTAATGAACGACTGCGATTCTCTTCCAGACACCTAGAACGTGTAACTATCAACATCATATACATGCTAGAGACGCAGGAATTTCACGAGTTCAGGTTGTGCTAGAATAGATTTCAGACACTTGCACTGCCTGGTTACGTTCATGAATGAGCCACTCGTTTCCTGACACACCTTACAGGACAGTGAACTAGTAGTACCCGTGCATGAAGAGACGGAGCTAATCACGTACAACCTAGTACACCGTATGAAGTGCTAGTCATGAAGGCACTAGCCAATTAACTAATGAAAACGCCTGTGTTGTATACAGTACTGTCAAGTTTAGCCTGTCCTTCACATTAACCCGGATTTGTGCGAAAGATGGGACTAGTGACAACATTTCCGGAACGGTGACATCCAGTGACAGTGGCACATAAGTAGCAGTGACAAATAGCCGTGACATTGTCACCGCTTGTCACTACTTTCCATCTTCCCTTATTTTATTCATTGTACCTTCTCTGTGTACTCCTTACTTTTAAACCACGATAATAAACGATTTATGTAACATCTGAAACCCAGTTAAACTTTGTAGGTAGGGTATTTCAATAGCAGTTAGTGTACAATAGAATTGTCCATATACGAATGACCAAATCACCTCCATATCTGAGGTATCTGCTCCAGAGCGATACAATTTACTTGGTACTATGGGTGGAGGCGTTCACCATTTATACAAACGTTCATTATGGAAATAATTTAAAATATGTAAAATTGTCCTTAAATTCAATACTTTGGCCCTTAGGGATATATTTGGCCTATGTTTTAGGTAAGCATGATTATAGTTTGAACCAATCAGCTTGAACCATTAGAAACAAATGTGCTTTTACCTGCCTTGTCGTTTAGTTATGAAAGAGCAGCAAGAGACGAAATGTGTTCGCTTTCTCGGGGTTCTCCCGTTTACCCGGCCTTGCATTCCGGTGCTGCTCCGTTCGCACCTCATTCCAACCTCATCAACTCTCAAGACCTCGTTGTTAAAAGCCTCCCAAATNTGTTAACAGCCTCCCAAATATCTCAACTCTACTGACCACCAACTTACAGTAGGGGTAAAGAGGGACGGAGAGTAGAGAGCGAGTGGTGTTACCTCGTAATCGGTGACGGCGATCTCCTCGCCGCCCCAGCTGACGAAGGCCATGGTCTTGGAGGGAATGATCTTGGCTGGCAGCAAGTCTCCTTGCTGCAGGGCTCGCCCTATGAAGATGGTTGAGCCATCCTTGTCGACGCCGGCCTTCACCGCTCCTTCCGGCACTGACCCGTAGCTGCCTTCCCTCCAGCAAAAACCTGTGTTCCCCATAACACACACTGAGTGCCGTACACCTTGCCTGTACCCGCTCGCCTGCAAGACAAGTCTACTTTGGCAATGTGACTTTTAGGCCAAGTTACTTTTAAGCCGACATACGTTTGTTCCAAGCGACATTTAGGGCATGTGACGTGTAACTTTTAGACGGAATGACTTCAAAGCCCAATGGTAAAGGTCAAATGGCTAAGTCAGGCAAGGGACTTTACATCAGATGACTTGGGTCATGGTCGGATGACTTAGTTAAATGACTTTACATCAGATTGCTTTTGGACCAAACTACTTATTTTGCTGCAGATTTAGGCAAAATAGTTTTTGCGTCAAAAGACGAGGATATCCACTTCGTTATTATTTGGATATTATTTGGCAACGAAACACTTTTTTAACAGTAATGATACTTTCCTTTAACACCGAAGAATGTTTCCTGTATGTACGCCAAAATCATTTGTAATGTAACTTGGACAGAAACCGTAATGGGAATCCAATCATGGAGGAGATCAAATATAACGATATTCACCTTATTTAACAAAACCTTTAAAGGGAAATATTCAAAAATTTTTTGTATATAATGTTCATACTGATTAGAATCCAAATATATTTTTAATCAACCTCTGCAAACTAGCACATTCTTGCACTTATATATAACAACAGACCCGGGAATGACGTGTTTTCAAGTGGAACTAGCATTGAATTTAAAACATTAGTACTAGAATTTTACTTCTGTGAATGTGCCATTCGTTTCCTAACACGTCTACGAACCAGTAATACACGTGTAGAAAGAGACGTAGCTAATCACGTGCAACCTGGAACCCAGGACCACGAGCTTATCATGAATGCACCAGACAATGAACAAATGTCAGTGTATACACAATTGTCACGCTTAGTCTAGCCGTCAAATTAACCCACGACATTTCCAGATCCCTACATATAATTTGACGTAATAATTAGGGCCACCTGTTTTTCGCGAAGAGATTCCACGACTATTTGCACTCCAAAACTCTTTAGTCCAGGACCAGTACCGCGGTTAGATGAATTTAACTTGCACACGCCTTAGGCGTCAGCCCACGAATCACGGACGTAGGGTATTGGAGTAGGCTTATTCTGATTGACTGGTCAAGTAAGGAGATGTCTTCTTCTCACCGAGACACGCCGCCAAGAAGCGAAAGAAGACTGCTTGGATGTCCGTAGCGTATTGGAATATAGCGTGTGTTGAAATGTTTTCGCGGGAAACAGGTGACCCTAGTTATATCTGACTGTTGGCAATATATTCGGGAAGCTAGCTCTACGTCTTTCTGTATCACTAGAAGGCGCCTTCGAGGTGAAATAGTCCTGTGCTTGCCCGTCATCCGGAGGATCTAGGCCCCATTCCCTGATCCCGAAACACAGAATACTTAACACTACAGAACAGAACAGATTAAAATGTCACCAGTCCCCGGATGAAGGCCACTGGTCGCAGTTATGAAAATTAAAACAAAATTTTTAATTAATATTGGTCGAAACATAACATTTGGCGAAATATGAACATTTTTGTTGTGATATTATTTAAAACTACATAAGGCTAAAAGTTAAATTTTGTTATATTTTAAAAGAGAAAACTACGTAGATTTATAAAATAAAAGTCTAATGTTAACATTGGTTCTTCTATCTCCTTCCCTTGGGCACCTTATCCTACCCTAATGTCTTCCCTAAGTGGAGACAGAGGGCTGGTGTTGTTCGTTTGAGGTGCCCGTGTTACGTTGTATTGGTGTCAGTGTTGTGTTGTTAATATTGATGTTGTAATGTAGTTGTGTTTGCGTTGTTATTTCATTATATATTGTTGAGGTGCTGTGCACAGTTATTTATCTTATATTGATGTATTGATATTGTTCGTTTGACATCAATACCAATAATTGTCATATTATGAAAAAAAAATTTTTTTAGGTGTCCAAGGGAAAGTATAATAATAATTTAGCTTTTCATGTTTTGAATTTAATAATTTTTTAAATATATTTGTATTATTATATTTAGTATCAATAGCAATTTTTATAGTTTAAAATTTAATATTTACCATAAAAGAAAATTAATTAAAAAGATAATGGAAAACCACTACAAAGTGATCCTTTACTACATATTAGAATTGGGAAGATGGGTTAACAATTTAGAGAATACGATTATTTCTTGGGCTTGGGAATCTTTGGGTGAGGGCAGGGGACTATTCGCTTGAGCGCTTTTTATGCCATAGTTACGTAACTTTTTTTTATTATTGCTGGAATGTTTAGATAAAATTATCCTCTCCCTTTCAGCGCTCTCCCAGGAACCACTTCCCCGCCAGGACGGCCCAGTCTAGTGGTCCAGTCCAGTCCAACAAGTTCCGTGAGCACCCGGTCCTGCGACTCAGGGAATACGGCTACGCCTCTATGCTCAGTGTCCACCACTCTCAGTGAGGATCTTTCCGCCCATATGAGACTCTGCCGGTCATCCAGACGAGTCAACAAGGGCCAGAGTTCACCCCATGATCCGAGAGAAGTGGAGCGGTTTTACTTTTAGTGAGTTTAGTTTGTTTTTTGTCCCTCTGCCACTGTTTCCATTGCGGTTTCCTAATGTACCTGCGTTTACACAGGGGCAGGAGGTCGGAGTTAACACTCCTAAACGCTCAGTCCGCGGGGAAACGAAACGCTCACACGGCGAACTCCAGCCGCAGACGTCAGTAACAAGGCGTCACTGGCCAGCGACTTGTCGGGAGGCTGTTCGCCAATCAACGCCTGGTAACCTGCTCGCACGCCGGCTGCCCAGCCAATAGGGAGCCTTTCACACCACGCAGTAACCAGTCAGCCACAGGACCATTTATCAGAGCCCCGCCTAGCCAGTCAGAAAATGGGCACGTCCACATAAAAGGAACCGCCACGCTGTTTTGCATCTGAGTCCTATTTATTCTGTGGCCTATACCAGCAAATTGTCTGTTTATCTTGCGCGGGCACTGGAAGTGAGGTTATGTGAACTTAAAATGAAAACTACTGAACGCATTTCGACGAAACAAAAGATGTACAACCGGAATAAAGGAGAAACCGAACAGGACTTAAGTGGAATGGAGCAATTTGGCTGGATCTTAACATTTGGGTCTTAAGAGCGGATGAGGGTAGAGTGAGGTGGGTATGGAGAGGCGCCGGAATGCAAGAACGCGAGAAACGGGAGTTTCCAGAGAAAACCCGCCGACTAACACCATCGTCCGGCATGATTCCCCTATGCGAAAATTCGGGAGTGACCCCGCCGGGAATCGAGCCCGGTTCACCTAGGCGGGAGGCGAGTATTCTGACCACTACACCACCGCGACCCCCATATACAAGGGGAATGACTGAGAAACCGAATAGGACTTCTAAATGTGTTCATTTAACTCCTTAACATCGGTAACACATGATTTTCTGAGTTCAAGTGCTGCAATCACGTAACGTTTTCGTATGCACTGTACTATTGTTCAGAACTTGACTTGCAACCAGTGAACTACGTGCTGCTTGCTCGGTGATATTGGCATTGACCTTTCAAGTCAGAGATGTGCAGACGATTCCACAAACCAGATTAGTAACAAGGAAAACTAGGAACTGATGCCTTGCTCTGTACAGCACCGGAAATAAATATTACTCATGTGCAACGTGTCCAAAATCATCGACATGGCGACTATACGGATTAACATATGATCCCGGCTGTATTCGTCCATGTCTAACACGTTGCAGAATTTGTGAAATCATGGACATTGCTGTGCAAAGTTAAGAAGCTAACGCCATTACAGACATCGCATCTGCCACTGGAAATGATGCTATTAGTTGCTGCTGACACACCACCTATTTCGAAATTGGTTGATTCTTTTACCGTGGATTGACTGAGACCATTTACACACGTTCCAAAGTGTCAGTTGGTGTAAGAAATTCGCCAGAACTTTTTAGACCATACATTTCCTCTATTGCAATACCTAAAATAAATTCTTTAGCGGTAAGTATGGAAAAAAGCACGGGCATAAATTCGCAGATTTCGACTAAAAATAATTGTATCTTCGAAGGCAAACTAATGATATCGTGTGCTGTGGAAGAAAACATTCTAGGTAATGTTATCTAATATTTTCTACTTATGTAAGCTAATTCTGAGATTGCACCTTGTCAGTCACAGTAATCCCGCCATCAGTCAGTCTGTCAATGAAGGAAAAGCTGTGTCAATACGTGATGTTGCACTGGCCGTGCCAGTAAGGCTAATTTTAGATTTGCCACTAACTCACGTAGTGTTATCGGATAAAATTAAAGTCAGCGACTTTTTGCGTAAAAATCGGAGCACACAGTAGACTTAAATACCACATACACACCTCAGCTGTTGTTTAAACCTCCATTGGCTGCTGGTGCCGTGTCCGTCTTTGACCAAGCCACTCAGGACTAAGTAACTCCGACACTGAACCTTCGTGATTCGTGCGCAAACGGTTAACACGGGCCAGAACATTTTTTAGCCAATCAAGGAAGCTGGACGACCCTACAGTGCTTTGGACTGTATCTTTTCTCGAAATCTTTTCGCGAAATATCACTGCCCCTAGATAAAATACATCGTGAACCTGGGACAGGGTTACCGGATCCAAAATACTATTTTGAAATAAACTTTGGGAAATATTTCCTGCCAATCAATTTACAGTATGCGATTACTGGCATATATACTATTACGTTCGTATCATGAAAAAAAAAATTGTATTTTCTAACCCATTCAGACGTTGTGTCCAGGTTTTTGTAATTGCTGCATAGGCCGTTGCAGTATACGCAGAAAGGAATCAGAACACAAAGAAGCCATAAATGTAACGTATTATACAGAATGCTATACATTCATGAATACATACTGGATGATGTACTGATGAGTAGGGCCACCTGTTTGTCGCGAAAACATTCCACGACTCGCTGTACTCCAAAACACGTTAGTTCAGAACCAATATCGCGGTTGGGCGACTTTAACTCCCGCGCGTCTCAGGTGTCTGCCCGCGAATCACAGACGTAAAGTATCGGAGTGGCCCAACTCAGATTGGTCAGTCAAGTAAGAAATTGTCGTTTCGCAGAGACACGCCACCAATAAGCAAAAGACTACTGCTGTTACCGCATGGAATTGGAGTCTAGCATGTGCGGAAATCTTTTCGCGAAAAACCGGTCGCCCTACTGATGGGTTGAAACTGAAATGTTCAAAACTGGCGACAACGGGTTACTTTTAGTTTTATAAGCATCAGAATGAGAACTCTGGAGTGAGCGGCCGATCACTTTCCAGACAGGGAGGGATTCCCACCTCTCTCCCTATCTCCTTTCGCTCCCGACCATATGCCCCGGAGGGAGGGGTTTTACAAATTTGATCTCCGGATAAATGACCGGAGTAATTCATCATATAAGTGCAGACATCTGTACGGTTTAATAGAAAACGTAACATTTTCATTGTAAATGCATTTTGAAACCAGTAAGAGGGTTTGCGAATCATTTACCCACAGATATATATATATTTGTTCATTGAGCTTCGCAGTGTGCGGTACATACTAAAAATTACTTACGCATGCGTAATGTACACAGATGTGTACACTGGGTCTGAATAGGTTGCATACGACGTCAAGAAACAAAACCGTTTCCCCCAATGCTCTTGAGTACTACTTTGAGAATCCCAGTCAGCACTTCGTAGAAGTATATAAAGATACGATACGGAATCATTAGAGTCCCGGAAATTTCGCGGATTCATTTGGCAACAAGCTGGATTTCATAATCCTTTGTGTGTACTAGAGCCTCAGTTAGTTGTTATTTGGCTGATGCCCCAGTTAACCCCACACCAGGTAGAACAGTATTCGGTCCTTGTTTTCCTGCAGGTCGTTTATAAGTTAAAATAAGTTTAGGGCATGTCTAGTTGAGACAGAAATTCAAATGTACACGTGTTTGAAGTCTAGCTTGTCCTCAAATGAAATCGCGAAATTTCCGCGTCTCTAGGGATAATCATTACGCACACGCTACACTTTCGTGGAGTGGAGAGATTTTAGCGGGTCTTAACAGCTAAGTCTGGAGAGCTGATGAGGGCGAAGCGAGGTGAGTACAGAACAGTGCCGGAATGCAAGAACGGGGTAAATGGGGGACCTCCGAAAAAAACCGTCGACCAGCGGCATTGTAGAGGGATTATGGGGACTTTCTTCCACACCGGGACCTGGGACCGGAACGTCGCGTCGGAGCTGTTCGTGCTCTGTCATTTCGGTCGGCCGGTGGCCATATTGTATCCATGTGACCTTGACGTTGACCTTAGATACTTACTCCGGTGACCTTTATCCATGAGAAATAAAAATATTTCAAAAATCCAAAAATTAATAAAAAAAAANTATTCGGTCCTTGTTTTCCTGCAGGTCGTTTATTGGTTAAAATAAGTTTAGGGCGTGTCTAGTTGAGACAGAAATTCAAATGTACACGTGTTTGAAGTCTAGCTTGTCCTCAAATGAAATCGCGAAATTTCCGCGTCTCTAGGGATAATCATTACGCACACGCTACACTTTCGTGGAGTGGAGAGATTTTAGCGGGTCTTAACAGCTAAGTCTAGAGAGCTGATGAGGGCGAAGCGAGGTGAGTACAGAACAGTGCCGGAATGCAAGAACGGGGTAAATGGGGGACCTCCGAAAAAAACCGTCGACCAGCGGCGATGTAGAGGGATTATGGGGACTTTCTTCCACACCGGGACCTGGGACTGGAACGTCGCGTCGGAGCTGTTCGTGCTCTGTCATTTCGGTCGGCCGGTGGCCATATTGTATCCATGTGACCTTG
>NQII01012791.1:0-21614 GCA_002778355.1 Clitarchus hookeri
TAACTATTTAACATTTATTCACTAATTAAATGCGATGTTAATAAGAAAGGAGATGGTATTTGATATAATATTAGAAATAAAAATACAATAACCCATATTAGGATCAATTGTAAAATACAATTTAATTTGAAAAATAAGATAAACTAGTACATGTTAAAATAAATATCTAACTAACTTCATGTTATTTGAGTCGTTAGTCCGTGGGCTCTCTGCAACTTGTTTTTTCTGGGAACTGTATCACATCAGAAAGAGACAACATCTAGTCTGCAGGGCAAATACCAAGTTGAAAATGATACAACATACAGCAGAAAAACAGAAAATGAAGTAATAGCACATTAAAAGAAGTTGGGAAATATTAAGAAAGTCAACAGTAATAAAGAGGTTACGCAGGATGACGTCCTGTATTTTCAGACCATCTGCCATGCCACGCGCCCAACTCTACCGCAGCAGTACACACGTTGTGTCCAAGCACCGAACGTATTCGTTCGAGGGCAAGTTGGTGCAGTGTAGTGCACATGTGAGTAGAGCAGTGTCGCCCTCCCCCCTCCACCCGCCAATGGCAGTGTGGTGGAGTAAGCGTACAATAGCCGGGCGAAAATCAGGTGTATGTAATTTCAGTTTAAAAGAGACAAAAGTGCGTGGGTAAGCAAGAGACGCCACTGAAAAATAATGTATGGGTCGTGCTTAACTCTTCATAAAGGTTTTGTATTCATTTAACTTCGCCACACTCAATCCACCCAAACATTCTAGTGACATTGCAAGTGAGTGTATTAAAATATATTGTTTGTAGTTTTAGATATGTACTGTTTTTTTATGCAGGCAATTTGTTATGCTAGTAGTTCCAGTGCGTGATTACCACCTTGCTGCGACTGTGCGTTCCCGCCATTATTTTGTCTTTGTTCAGATTCTCAAGTGGTAGGCCGTGTTGAGCCGCGCTCTGGGCGCACATCACATTTTCCCGCCAATGTCCTAATATTACATTCTAGTAAGTAGTATACCTGAGCTTTTTTATTTTCAGCACCCGGATACGCCAGGAATAAGGCCGTCCGGGCGAGCGGCCAGGATTCGTTAAGTTTTCACTATGCAGTAGTGTTATTGTTATGCGCAAGGACAATTATACTCCAGTTACATACTAAGTGTTTCACTTCCGAGCGTGACACTTGTGGCACTTAGGGGCATTGGTCCCCCACAACTTGCATTAAAGTCTGTCTTTCTAAACCTTTATTCAGCACAGTTAGCAGTTAAAGTATTAGCTGTCTTTGATCAAGGCATGTGGGTAAGCCTCTATATGTCCACTATACTCTGAAAAGTAAGTATCAGGCACTAGGGGAACCCGACTGCAGTTTCATCTTGAGACTATTCAACTTTAATTTATCACCGAGGGAATGCGCACAACTGGGTGAAAGGCCCAGACTGCTCTGAGAGATATACCACCATCGGCTTGACTCTACCTGATGATAATGTCCGGCGCCTTGTAGGGTCACCCTTCCCAATAATTATACCCCTCTTTTGTACACCATCCGTAAAAAACTCTAATGCAATGGCCGCAACTACGTTATCTGTGTCCTTAAAAAGAAGGTACTTTTCTCTCATTTTCATTCCTCATGAAAATTTGGCACAGAAACTCCCAAATTTAACCGCTTCTCCAAATTGAACAACTCTCCATTCTTTTCTCCCCTGACGGCATCAAGTTTTCACCTTGAGAGCACCATTTGCAACATGGGACGACGATATGATGCCAACACGAAGCCAGAACGACACCCAGAGACGCTTCACTACGAGAGGAAAAAGCGCGCCAATACCACCTTTTTCAGCTCGCCATTGTGTCAACAGGGTGCAACAAGAACAGTAAGTCAGCCGTATTGTGATCATCAAGATGTTACCACCCCTTCCCCTCAGTTATAGTCCATTCCGTATAAGAAGGCCACTTTCTGACAGTCAGTGAGTGGCAACTTAAAGTTTACGAAACAAACAAAGCGCCATTTACAAAATCCTGTATCAGCTGATGCACGAACGAACAAAAGTTTAAATTACGTTGGCTATTCTGAGTGCACTGCCGATGCACATCAGAAAAGAAGAAAATGCGCGGAGAAGAAAGAGTTCGTAGATTTATTAATACATTTTATTTTACGAGGTTACAAAACAATGGTTGTAAGCTTTAAAAACTAAACTTTGTGATAATGTAGTTATTTTTAGGTGCTCAAAATGAAATGTACAATAGAACGATACGACGTGGAAAGGTTTTCTGAAGTTGTGCTAACTTCAGAAAGCTTTTTCACGTCGTATCATCCATCTCAAACCTTGCTTTCAACACGTCCATGATATTAATTCCAAAAGCATACAGAAATATAGCATAATATTGTTGAATAATTTTTTCTAATAATTAAACGAAACGACACGAATTTTAAATATTTTTCCAGCCCGTAACATAAGAATTATCAATTAAAAAAAATACGCTATCTCTTGACGATAAAGAGAGTTACTCAAAACTTCGCCGTGACGTGCTGCGCGCTATCTATAGGATATTCTGCTAGCTATTACCAGCCAGAAATGAACCTCTTTCTTGCGCGATATATAACGAATTTACAAACATATGCCAATTGTTATATTTTTCCACGAGCTCTGCATAATTTTTAAAGTAACATATATTTCATCTACAACGATTTGGAGTTCAAGTCATTTATATTCGGTCGGTAATCGTTCGTCTACGTAAATTATACGCCATATTGTTCTCTAGAAATCCATCTCCTTGTTTCCGTAGAAAGTGAGACACGCGTGAATAGTTTTTAAGCAATTCTAACGTTATTCCACGTCACATATTTCCAACTTGTATATATTAGCTATAACGTCCAAAGTGTAATAATAGATACAACAGACCGTCTCGCAAATTTTAACCCAAATTCACTATCTCGGACAAATTAAAAAAGAGTTATCAAATATCTAATTATTTGCAACATTTTATATTTTTAACTTTATAACTTACTTATATTTTTCGACAGATGTCAGTCTTAAAATATCTTAAAATTTGTTTAGTATTACAGTACAATGAGAAGTGGATTAGCTGACAGCGTGTTGATAAAAAATACAGCCCCGACGTGACGAACCAGCTGATGGCGGAAGGATACGTAGTCTGATGTAAACAGTGGCACTACATTCGTCGAGCTGTCAAAAAGTGGCCTTCTTATATGGTACATATAACAGTGGTTGGGACCACGCAGCGAAAGTGAGCGGGTGCTTCTACACTAACCCCCTCCCCCACTTCTTAACCTCTTCACGACCCGAAAAATTATCCATCGACATACCTGGCTGTGTGAACAGACGCGTACTCCCCTCAACCACCGGTCGGTACACCCCTCCGCGCAGGTGCAGGGAGGATCTGCCACTATTGGTAGGCAGTTGTATTAATCCCCACCTCCGGGTTCAGCTTTCTTGCTGCACACATTACGATGGCTGGCATGCTGACTCTTCTACGTTTTAAGTGCTTCTGCCCCACTGCACAAGACGTAGTAACGAAGTGCGACTAAGGTATACTATACTGTATATGCTCCCCCAGCAACAGCTAACAAATGGACAGCTTCGAAGTGTTGTAAAATAAACAGCATTTGGAATATGAATCAGAATTATCTGCCAACAATACCTAAAAATGTTACGGACACCACCAGTTAACACCATGCGGAAGCCTATTGCACTGTGCCTATCCGAGGTCCAACTCGCTATCGTCCGCAGAAGAGACAAAGTGTACCCAGTGTACGATCCCTCAAGTAATTTGAATACTTCTACTTTATACAATTACTTACTAATTCGTCAAGATTGTCAACCCACAGAGTGTCACCAACCTAAATGCGAAGGGGGTGACAATGAGGACATATTAAATTGTAGAGTGTGTGCAATACATGTACATGGACGATATTTGCGGCTTGGCGATTTACTGACAGTTGCAACTCCAACACTTTAGATTATGTGAAGAGACGTTGCCTAGCTGCGTTGAGGCGTAACTCTCCTGAGAAAAACATTATTGGTGACAGTCCATCTGTCACTAAGGTCTATAGTGGGAGGAGTTAACCCATGCTATTCGGTACCATTTTGGAGGAACATTCTTCATGCTACAAGCATAAAGCAAATAAAAGGTAGAAGAGCAGCAATAGGCTGAAAAGGCCACAACGATTATCCCCCGGAAAATATACCTGTCTGAACGTGAAATGTTAGAAGTATTGTAGGAAACAGTGAATCCAGAGTACTGTGCTACATTGGTATCCCTGTACAATAGTGGTCTAGACAAACTCATGTGTGCCACTAAAATCTTGGAGAGGACTCTGGTGCCACATGATGGAGCCACGAGCAACATCAGGATAGTATTAGTGGACTGGAAAAACCTCAGAACCATGTCATTCAGTTGATCAACAAGACAAAATTACAGGTACAAAAACCAACACAGCCAAATGCACAGGTGCAAGCAAAAGTTTAAACTCCATTGAAAATAACAGTGTACGAAGTAAAAGTAAGAAGTGGGACAGAAGCCAACCCCCGCCAACACTGTGCCGTTACTGTGATGGTTAGTATTGCCGCTGGCATAGTGCGAGCCCTAATAATCCACATCACCGCAATAACCAAGCAAACTGCACCACAATTAACAGTTCGGGAAATGGGAAGCAGAGGTAAGGGGGCAGGATTTTCCTGATACCCTGGTTTTGGACAGTGCTACCCACTTGACACCACAACAAGCCCTAATCAACCAGTCAGTAGGAAACATTCACAATTCGTTCGCATTTTGTTTTCATTAATGACAATCATTGCCATGCATTAGTACAGACTGCCACTTCACATAATTTTGTGCAACCCAATGTTGTGAACCCAACATATGTTACTCTATCTGCTCACGTAATTCGCTTAGCAACAAACCAACACAATTATACAAGCCTTATGGCCAGCAACAGTGATAGTTCGTATCCGTGACCTTGAGACCATCAGAACCGCTATAGTTACACCGCACATTAGAGAAGATGCCATCCTTGGTGTGCCATGGCTCGTGGAGCAAAATACGATTGTAGAAGCCGCAACTAGTCGTTAACATGTCTTACTCTTAAGGGACGATGATCTGTGTTCAACTTTGACTGGCGACCAGCTGATCGAGTTTTGGCCGTTGAGGCAGTTTCCCAGCGACTTCTTAAGAGTGATATTTAGAGACCTCCAAGCTCTCTGATGAGCTTGCAGGCCTGGAAATATGGCGTGCCTAGGCGGAGATTTGGAGCAGGGGCATAGTCAACTTAGGGTGCATGATTCCAGAATTAGGTGAGTTGAGGGGACATACTCACTTTACTCTCCCGAAAGACGCGTGTCATTCTCTCTCATTAAAGCACCGGGGTAACATCGCAGTCAAAAACTCCAGAATACCAGTTCCAATTCCCGGGTTTGCGGGCCCTACCATCATTCAACATAATAATCTCTTTATTATTTTAGTCTTTTCACGATTTCTAAAGATTTTTTTATTAAACCTTTAAAAAATCACCTCCTGTATGAAGTGATTGGTTTTTTTCCGAAATACGTAATGTATAACAAACGTTCTTTTATTTGTTGTTAACATAAAAAAACCTTATGTTTTGTTCAATAAAACATTTAATACCATTTTTCTATAAACTATATTATTTCAGTTATAATCAATACGCATAAATACAGGGACAAATTAAGTGCGTTGGTAATGCCTAGTAAAAAGTCGTTCTTATGCAAATTATTATTAAACTGACTGCACACGAACGTTATTCGCTGTCCCTTTGGTGTCAGTTTCTAGACTGGGCTAAGCTTTGTTCGCATGAGTTGGAGGAATATCCTGGCATTAGGAATTTAGCAGGGCCTCTGAAAAGTTTTAAGTTACTGTGAATGGACTGTATTTATTGAACAAAAACGAGTTCATAAGAGCATTAGCGACATTAACAGTTGATGAACAAATGAATTTACTCGTCTTGCATACGCCAATCACACATGGTTGTACACTGAATAGCCAAAATAACTGGGATAGTTGTGCGTATGCAAATAACAGAGGTATGGAACCAATCATAGTAACGCGATGCGGACGGCAGCTAGATCGGTTACTGCTGCTACAGTGGCAGATTATCAAGATTTAAGTGAGTTTGAACGTGGTTTTATATTCGGCGCACGAGAGAGGGGACATAGAATCTCCGAGGCACCGATAACATTTGGATATTCGCAAACGAACATTTCACGAGTGTACCGTGAATATCGGGAATCCGCTAAAACATCTCATCTTTGACATCGCATGCAGCCGGAAAAAGATCGTGAAAGAACGGGACAAACGACGACTGATGAGAATCGTTGAACGTGACAGACGTGCAACCCTTTCTCAAATTTGCTCATTTTTTAATGCTTCCTGCATACCTTCAGACATTAGTCGAGTCCATGCCATGTCGTCTTGTGGCACTTCTGCGTGCTCGCGGGGGCCCTACACGATATTAGGCAGGTGTACCAATTTTTTTTACTCTTCAGTGTATATGGCAACGAGATTAACAAAATATTTGCTTCACATTTCCCCCATTGTATTCTGTTACTCTGAAAAGTACTCCGCTCGTTACATGATACTGGTAGAACGTAACGTATCTTCTGTTTATTTCTCTGCTGGACACTTGTGTTTTGTTTGTTTCTCGCGTCNGGCGTAATGTTTTCGTTAATTTATAGGATATATATAAAACATTGATATAGTTAAAGTAGACTGAATATATAGTGAAGTAACAAACTATATGAACTTCCAATGCTTTAGTATATAACATACATTCACATTTGTGAGTGCTATTCATATATTACTGCAAGATAAAACAAAGACAAAACGATACGCCATTACACAATCCAAATGTTCATTTCATTTCTGCTGCGAATACGTCGTAGACAACAAAACAAATACACACAGACACATAACATATAAACAATAACATGAACTGTTAGACGTAACCAAACATATAACACTTGCAACTCGCCAAATATGAACCACTAACTTTCAATCCAGTTATTAAGCAACCCGTCAAAATCTCGTTACTACTCCGCTAGGATTACTTATGTTGAGCAGGGAAAACAAACCTTCCTCAGCAAGATTTTAAAGAACCATTTCCTTAACCAGATTTCATTTTAATGCAATGCTAACGATACAGTCTTTCCTGTGTAATATTGAACTTGCCTATAGGCGTCCTTCAATGTAAGACCACTCGCAACAATTTTCTTTAACAATTGCGGATACCTTTAGATGTCCTTCAAAGATAAAGAATAACTTTTTGTTTATGTTATTCTAGAAAAAACTGATAGTAGTTGTCTGCCGTAAGACAAAATCTCCTATATTAAATTTATGTTGCTACTATAGCTTCTGGTTTTTTTTTTCTTTCAGTTTTCCCCAGCTGAAAACAATCTTGCTCTTAATTGTTCTTGAATTTCCTTCTTCAAATACCCGGGCGGCAACTGGGTAATTCCATGTCGCATTCCAAATCAGGTAACAGTTTTGAGTTTAGTGGCTCCGACTTAGTTCAACAGTTGCTGCTTCATAGTTTGGCTATTCCCTGGTTGGTTTTCTGGTGTGTGATAGTGTGGTGGTGCTTGTGGATTTAAGGGTTTGTTTTTCTGAAAATACCCTTTTTGAGTGAAACCTTGTTGCGCCTGACTTTGCTGGGATTGAGATTATGGTTGAAATTTGCCGAAACTGTGGTGGTTGTTCCTGTGTGAGTGGTGGTTGGTTTTCCGGAGTGCAATGTTATGTTGTAAATATTGGATTTAAGGAATCATTTGTTTTAAGTTATCCTTGTTAAACGAATACGTGTTGCACCTGGTTCTGCTGTGATTGGTTCGTAGATATGACTGTATGATAACTGTTGTCGCGGTTGGGAAAAATCAATAAACCCAGTTAAATGGTTTAATGGGTGAATAATTCCGCTCTCAAGCAAGTAGTAATTTTTATCACTTCTAGATTTCAAGAACTGCTGCAAATATGTTTTTTTTTTATTTTGTCTTTATAACCAGGATGATATATTTGCTTTCACCCATTATAATAGTTTTTGTAGAATTTTCTGTTTGCATTGTCTGGTTGACTGCGGTTTACCCAGTTGCAATTGCTCTAATCAAACAGCCAATTAATCATATTTTCTGGTAGATAGAAATGACAGGTTCTACAATTGAGTTAATGGCACCATATTGGATGAAATCAAGAAGCAAACTCCTGCTCTGTCATTCCTCTCCAGCAGTGGCCATGATGGATATACAAAAATGATATGTCATTCTTCGCAAATTGCAGCCATCTTGGATATCTCCAATTCATGCTATTACATTATGTATGAGGGTTTCCTCAGAGTCCTCCCAGTCACTTCCATCTCCCATGTTCTATCCCTCAGAAGGTGTTCTCAGAGTCCTCCCAGTCACCTACTACCTCTTGTCCATTCTATCTGACTCGTCTCCTACCACATTTGTTTTTCTCAGCGTCTTCGCGGTCTCCTGCCTACCTCTCGTCTTTTCCCTCCCAGCTACCCAACCGGATACCAGGCTCTTCACTTCGGGTGGTTTTCTCTGAGTCCTCCCAGTCCCCTTCCTACTTCTAGTCCGTTCTCTCTCTTTTCGCACACAGAGTGTTTTATCAGAGTTCTCCCGTATTATCTCGTCTCCTGCTCTGCACCAGGATGCCAGGTTCTATCCCTTTGGGGTTTTCTCAGAGTACTACTGCTCTCCATCATGTCTCTCGTCTTTTCTCGCTCTCGTCACCCTCGCCCTACCCCTCCCTCCAAACCCTCTATTTTTTATCTCACCAACCTCCTCCATCACCATCGACATCTTCTACTGAAGGTAGTCATATTTAATTCCTTCACTCGCCATCAAAGATTGTTCAAGGTGCTACAGGTCGCGGCCAGGAGCGCTGGTATTAACGCGGCAATTTTATATTGGTTCGCCGTTCGTCCGCAGAGGCACGCTAGCATCGGGGAGCAGAATACAAGTGGCGGCCGCCAAGAGCGGTGGGAATATTTTTCTTTAATCGTTTGAGAACTCGAAAAATGAAGGTGGCATGCAGGATCGTCCCGGCCACACTTGAGTCGCCAGTCCAACCCCTTGACTGCACGACCATCATCGCATAGGAGGTGTAAGTATAAGGAATAATGAACACACGCATATTGGCATTCAAAAAATTATTAAATACGTATACACATATTTCGTTTATNGAATAATGAACACACGCATATTGGCATTCAAAAAATTATTAAATACGTATACACATATTTCGTTTATACGTAAAGCATATTTATAAAATTAATAGCATGAAAAGTTATCATATTTAACAATCAGCATTATATTCGCTAACATAAGGCGGAACAGACTAAACACATTACCTCCCTGTGCAAGGCACGCGAACACAGGCAGAATTTGTGCGCGTGGGAAACATTTTCGTTCTGTAACAAGTAGCAGTAGGATAAGTACACTTGCAAATCCTCGTTAGCAGCAGCAGTGCGGTCGCTCTCTNTTCGTTCTGTAACAAGTAGCAGTAGGATAAGTACACTTGCAAATCCTCGTTAGCAGCAGCAGTGCGGTCGCTCTCTCTCGCTACTCTTGCAGCGTTGCCCCCGCACTTAACCATCCACTTGGCATTACCATGCAGGCAGTACACTACGCCAGCAAGAACACCACCAGAATGCTTTCGTTATACACAAACAAGGTAAGTACATATATAAATATAAGGAAAAAACACGAGTAACGTCGCAAGTGGCGGCTTACAACGTCGGAAGAGAAAAAAATCCCCAAGCTAAAAAAAATCAAAGAAGTAAAAGAACGCACAGACAGGCTGNGCTTACAACGTCGGAAGAGAAAAAAATCCCCAAGCTAAAAAAAATCAAAGAAGTAAAAGAACGCACAGACAGGCTGCAGCAACAGAGTAAGAGTATAGCATAGGATGATGAAGTGAAAAGGGGGTGCTAGCGCCATAAATAGGGAATCAAAGTAAATACCATACGATCACTAGTTACAATAGTTCCAGTCTGATACGAATACTATTTTATATTCACAAGCCCAGGTCAGAGACATAACATAGACGGCAAACCCCGTGCGCAAGTACATGCACGAGTGATTGTAGAATGAGAAATATTACACACATAACAATAAACCAGTAACACGCCTTCAAAATAAAGATAATCTTACACAGGCTACAGTTTGCCACCATTAAACAGTGCCATCATCCACCAAGAGCAACAAACCTGAAATATGATTATGGTTCTTGCATGTATTTTTAGTTAAGATCTGCTGAGATACATACAGGATCAAAAGGTTGTTTGGAAAATAATTGCCCAAATTATAGAATGCGATTCCTTATCAAAAATATAGACAGAAATATACAGCATATCGTATATCTAAAAGAAATATAAAAGGAGATATGATCCTATCAATATTGGGTTTTTGCCGAATGCCTTGTACAATGCCTACAAAGTCCTTCGGAAAAAGGTGACTTATGTTTCCCACGTTTCAGAGACACATGTGTAATGCTGGCAGTCCTCGGTCTGTGTGCACTGTTCGGCTTGAAGAAGTGATACATCAGCACATCAACAACATTCCCTCATAGTACACGCTCCATGGAGCGCCAAAATGTCGTGTCCCATTCAACCGTGTGGGGCTTACTGTGGGTAAATCACCGCCATCCCCACCGCTGGTAGAAAGCACAAGGCATTCAGTGAAAATACGTTTTCAAAACACAATATTCATATGATCGTTTGTCCTATATCATTCCGTTTAGGTATATGATGTCCCTTATATTTCCGCATGTTTGGCGTTGGATTTCCAAACAGCCTGTATAGAGCGACGTTATCGTTACTTGTGCCAACATCGTCAGTGGAGAAAGGGAGTTATTGAATAACTACACAGCAAGGACGTCTGCATACTATATCTAACTCATAGAATGCCCCACTTACCATTAACTATATTACCAACCTACTAGTCGACCCAAGCTATTAACTAAAATACCATTATAAAATATCAATGAAAATCAAATAACATTATTTAAAATGTGTATTATGCACTGATGTTTCTTTTCAAAGAAAATTTACCATACTGATCATTAGGAATAATAATGTACAGATGTGTATATGTTATTGTTAGTTTTTTATTACTTATGTTATGAATTAAATATTTAGTATAAAATGTAAACTGTGCAAATGTGTTACTTCCACATCGAACACTATACTGAAGTTTATTATTTAATAAAGAAGTATTATTTTCTAACTTCAACTCTAAGTTTGATATCGATTTATATGCTATAAAAGTTTTATACTAAAATTAAGAAGATAATATATTAGTGTGTTGGTGTTTGGAGTTCTTAAGAAAAATAAATGAATATGAAAATGGTGAAAAATTGACTGACAATTTAAGGGCAGTAATATTTGGTCCATCAACGTGTGAAAAAACTAATTAGTTCATTAATTTCATATAAAATATATATGATGAAAATATTTAATAAATTACATATTTGCTCAAAAAGTTTAAGTCAAACAAAATATAAGCAATTACAAAGTAATTTTTAACAGTTATCTAAAATTATTAAAATAAAAAAATAAGATTCTTATTTTTTAATAAAGGAGAAATTAGTCCTCTGTATATATTTATATATATTAAAATAATTATCATGTTTTTTGATGATGTAATTTTAGATACCTAAGGAAATATAAGAGATTAATTATCTTAATCAATACACCAAGTGGCAGACACAATAAACCTCATGTAAACATATGTGATGTTTCTAATATATACTGCCACCATACAAAGCGAAGTTGAAATCAATTACATTGTTTCGACGATACAAGTCTCTTAGTTAAAATAGCTCAATGGCCACTGTTTTAAAAACATCTGTCTAACTTACTTAATATATATTAGCTAGCTTACATCACGTGCCACAGGACCATGTTTTTCCAATTTTGGCAGGAATTTTGCAACTGTTAACACAGGTATGCCATTAAAACTTAATACATTTGTGTAACGCAATCTTTCAAAATGACGGACATTAAAGGGATTCATGTAGGAATATTTTACAGTTGTAACGTATTCTGCCAACATACAAAGATAAGATAGAATTGATTACATGATTTCAACAATGTAGCATACTAAGCTAAACTTGCCATATAGCCTCCATTTTGAACTTAAGAGTTGTAACTACCAAATACATACAACTTTACATCACCTGCGTCGGTACTTTAGGTTTGCAAAGGTTTTTATGAAACGGTAAATCTTTCCCCCAAATATTAAATAAAAATGTTTTATTCTTGTTCCACAACATTACAAAAGGGGCTATGTGTTGACGCAGAAATAGTTTCTAAAAAATTTTTTCTGCAAACAAATTTTGTCGAAATTAGCCGAATGATTGTCAGATATGATAATAATACCCTTAAAATTTTGTATGCCTTGCTTTGAAAATAAGTCCCTAATAAATTTGAATCGCTTGCTTGTACATAACAAATGATAATATTACTACCTTGTCAAATGGAACGAGAATTGTTTGAGTAGTGTTTAAATGATCACGTAAAGATAATTTTTCATGTGGTTCTAACTTTCAACATGGCAGACCAACAACCATATCCATCTCTAAACATAATTATTATAACTGCATGCGCTGCCAACATACAATATATTGTTAAAAATTATTTGAATTGTTTGCTAGATATGACATATTACCAAAAAAATTTGTAATGGCTCCTGTTTTGAAAGTAAGCGCCCGGCTTGGTAAAAAACTATAAAAGTGAGATGTTCTTACTTAGTTCTATACACAGTATGGTGTATTGGTTTTGCGCGTTCAAAAGCGTGCCCAGAAATTCACATAGAAAAGAGCACACACACACACACATATAGCCTACAAACGTACCCAGCCACAGACACGGAGAGCAAAGTGATTTCATACTCGTTTACTTCTGTCAGAAAGTACGATATACGTGTGTTTTGTTACAGTTTTGTCAAAATTACAATTGTATTTGTAATATTTCTGTAATCAATAGATTTTAATATAATTTAAATATGTCCTTGTCATCATACCTTGAGGTATATTTACCATTGTGCAAGGTGAGAATTTGTTTTCAATGAGAAGGTATTTGNATAATTTAAATATGTCCTTGTCATCATACCTTGAGGTATATTTACCATTGTGCAAGGTGAGAATTTGTTTTCAATGAGAAGGTATTTGTTCTTCTAAATATGCCATAGATGCCGACGGACATGTGGCATAAATGAGACGTGTTGCCTGGGTCGTTCTTAGCACGCCCGCGCTTCTAGGCCTCGGACACAGTTAATAAGCCTTTTAGGACTCGGTTCACCATGAATTCCGTATACATAAGAGATGTATACAAATAAAGTATCAATAAAACANTAAGCCTTTTAGGACTCGGTTCACCATGAATTCCGTATACATAAGAGATGTATACAAATAAAGTATCAATAAAACATCGTTGTCTACAGTGAATGTACTTAATTCGCGTTCAACCATTTACAGAAATATAAATTAACATGATTTGTGTGAAGTAGGGATTTATTAAGTAACATAGATTAGAAATTAGTTAGTATGTCAACGAAAAATAGAAATGCAAATAAGCATTTTCAAAGTTGTTAAAAAAAATTTAATAATTTTTTTCATTTCCTCTGTATTTTTACTGGCTGAAGCCATCTGCCCATGAAAATAAATAAATCGTGAACTTATGAACTCCTAGGTTGCTTCCTAAACGACAAATATTCGATGGATGACCATGAACCATAAGGTATAGAACTAATTTTTTTAACAATAATGTTTATTAGATACAGATTTTGAAACTTTAAACGTGTCGTAAGTGTAACAGTTAAACCTTGTAGTTGATCAGGTTACTATGGAATTTAAGCATTACGGTAACTTACCTTCGAAAACTCTAGGGCAAATGCCATACCATAGAATTTCGTCACAGCTGATGACATCCCATTAAGCACTTTGTATGCTACTGGTATTTATGAGTGATGATGAGTAGTCTGTGTTTAGCTATGCAGCAGAGCTCATTGACACGGATATAACAGACACTGGGCTGCCAACAATAGGCTGATGTGACGAACCACTCAATACATGCTGGCACCCTTGATGTTCGCTCTTCTAAATTGTCACCAGGTCAGCATACTGCTTTGGGATTTACCAGGATCAGACCTCAATAATTACCTCGAATAACACTTAATTTCCAAAAACCAGTACCATAAAACTAAAACTTACCAACGAATAGCTTCCCTGCGACCTAAGTTCAGTCGAGACCAACTTGGCATAGCGTGTACTCTTGTGCTGTGGACTATAATATTTATGATCCCCTCTGTTCGTCAGACATTCTTCTGCGTTCCCGTCACGTCATCGATTTCCTTTACGAAATTGTTTCAATCTAGGTAGTCATTTGCACCTTCGTTCGATATTCGCGCCCACATAAAAATACACAAGTAATTTTCGCTTTTTGAAAATACGTGTCCAGAGGCGATGTAGATTTTCCAGCACATCGATTGTGCCTCGGCGGTTTGTTGGTGTAGCTCAAATTATTCAAGTTGGTCTCCCCAGACGAAAAAAAAAAAACATCTTTTCTGCGAGTAAATTTTTTTCCTTTTGAGTTTCTAAAGAATTCGCTCTGGTAGTATGGCCACCTCCCGTGCCAGGTTTATTTCCATTATCGTCTCCTTATTTGCTTTCCATTCGCGGAAGTATACCACAAAGCAGGAGATATGTGTGTTTTGTTTCATGATAATGTTTACATTGAAGTTATTTTTATATCATTATTTATAATTATAAACAAAAATGTTTACTGCCTCTGTACATTGTGCGGTGATCTTGTTTCACATAGCGATTTAGGTGGAATAATGTGCNATTTTCTGCGAGAAATTTTTTTTTCCTTTTGAGTTTCTAAAGAATTCGCTCTGGTAGTATGGCCACCTCCCGTGCGAGGTTTATTTCCATTATCGTCTCCTTATTTGTTCAAGAGTTAGTCATCATCTAAACAGAATCCACTTTCCATTCGCGGAAGTATACCGCAAAGCAGAAGGAGATATGTGTTTTTTGTTTCATGATAATGTTTACATTGAAGTTATTTTTATATCATTATTTATAATTAAAAACAAAAATGTTTACTGCCTCTGTACATTGTGCGGTGATCTTGTTTCACATAGCGATTTAGGTGGAATAATGTGCTATCGATAACCATACGTTATGACTCAATTATGGAAGCAGACGTAGCTTTCAGTCTAGCAAAAACATGCATTTATTTCTGGAAAACGGTGGCGTGCACAGTAAAAAAGCAGACATTTTTTAAAAATATGTTTGATATATTATTGTTTCGCAATGAGCAACCCAACAATTGCCTTCCATTCCCGGCGGCGTCGCTCCTGGATATTCGCATGTGGGAATCGTGTCGNAGCAAAAACATGCATTTATTTCTGGAAAACGGTGGCGTGCACAGTAAAAAAGCAGACATTTTTTAAAAATATGTTTGATATATTATTGTTTCGCAATGAGGAACCCAACAATTGCCTTCCATTCCCGGCGGCGTCGCTCCTGGATATTCGCATGTGGGAATCGTGTCGGACGATGCCTCTGGTCGGCGGGTTTTCTCGGGGATTTTCCGTTTTCCCCGCGTTCGGATTCCGCCGCTGCTCCATACTCACCGCTCTTCACAATCATCGGCTCTCAAGAACTCGATGTTAAGAGCGAACCATATCTTTCCAATCCACTTTGTTCCATTTGGTCACTCTTCTAACAATTCTTCACATGCACGGTACAATCACCGGAAACAGTATGAAGGTAGGTGTTCCATTCGTCTGTTCAAAATGCCCCTTGGAACACTCAGGTCCCGCACTCTCTGCTCCTACTCTCAAGCAGGAGTTGCGAGGGCAAGTCTCCTGCTGGGTAGAGTTTGGAGACCTTCACTGGTTCGCCATCTTTCTTGTTTACAAAATACGAGAGCACCTATACCTTGCAACATATCTTCCAAGGGATTATACACAACATTTAAGATGTTAGTATGATGAAATGTATTTAAAATAAACAGATCGGTGGAAAATTAATTTATATACACAAACTGCCATAAAAGTACGTAAGTTACTACAAGTTTGTTATATTTGCCATTCTGAACGCGTTCAATTCGCTTCGAAGGGGTCAGAAAATCTTTTTTATATAGGTCCCTTTCACCTCAACTGCCACAACACTTGAAGAGCAAAAAGATTTACAAAGAAACAAACTTACAGTTGCAACTCAGCGGCATATTGATAAAACGTTGTCCTATAGGCTATCCAACGTAAACTAAGCACTTTTGAAATCCTTGCTAAGGATGAACTTGTATTCACATTATGTAACTTTCCACCAATCGTAAAATTAACATGTCAACATATCTCATGAATTTTTTAATGCAAAGATAAAGTAAAAATGCAAAATAACAAGGAATTTAAATAGTTTAACAATTACGCTTATTCTTTTAATAATATGCATTAAGAAACACCAAGGAAAAGAAATAAGTTTAGTATTCAGAAATGTTTACTTAAAACGTCTAATGCAACGTTGAGAATTGGAACAATTTTCTCTCCGCCATTACCAACTTTACTTGACGCCTGATAGTCAGTGCCCTCGCCAAAACATATGCGGGTAGTGGTCAAGGTCATTTATCAAAGGTTGTTTTCCAAAGGACTCACATAACTGTGAACAGCCTTAAAGTATGATTCAAATTCACGCCGATAACGCCGAACAGACAACGGCAGATCCTATGGTATTTCACATCCAAATAGATTTTTCTGTGGTACCATTTTGCTGTTTTCTCGTAGCATATTTAAAACCACGCTTTTTCTCTCCGTACTTTTAGAATACTTTCCGAAGTAGAGAAAGGCTTATGAGATCACTTTTCCTGTCTGTGTAAATATGTGTGTATGTTTGTAAATGTGTGCGTGTGTTGATGTGAGTGTGTTGATGTGANTGTGTGTTGCTGTGTGTGTGTTGATGTGAGTGTTTTCCCTCTTTCAATTTTTTAACGCGTTAGCATAATTTCACCAAACTTTAGTAAATATATATTACTAAGGAAGGACACCTTAATTTTTATAAATTTCGTCAACTTCGGGGAATTACTTTGAAAATGGTGGCCATTTGAAAATTAGGAGGATATTTCATAAAGCGGGAGCCATTCAAGCGATATAAACCAAATTTTGTATGCTTTCAGAGCATCGTGTAAGCATTAAATTGTGAGATCGGTATTGTTGTTCGTTCGCTGTTTGTAAAAATAGCACCAAATTTATAAGATTTTTCATTATATCTCGAAAACTATTACAGCAATTCTCACCAAATTTTTCATGTTGTTATAATATTATAGGCCAATAAAACGAAAGTGATTGGTTTTGATTAAGAAGTTACTTTTAAAATGGTGGCCATATAAGTTTTTTTAGGTTTCTTTGTAACTTCTGCTATTCTATTTAAATAATTTCGACCACATTTTGTATACTTAGAGTATCTGTCAGAAGTATAAAATATTACAGCACAATACAAATATTTTTATTGTTAATTTGGAAGATACCGTCATACGAATATATAAAGTTGTTATGTCATATCTCTGTAAAACATTTACTGATTCATACCAAATTTGGCAAACAAGTAGTACAGATGCAGATTATTTTAACTTATATGTTTTAAGCACTTAAAAAACATAATTTAAAAATTTCAGTTATATAGTTATTTAACCTAAGAATGCTATATCGTCGAAATTATGTACAAAATTCCAATATAACTTTGTTTTTCGCAGTACACATTATATTTATAAACTGCATTTTCATGAACCATTTGTTTTCGTAATTTTGTATCTTAGTGCCATGCGAGTATATAAAGTTTTGTGATTTCTCGGAAAAAAAATTTACCAACTCCGATAACTTTTGGCAAAATGTAGAACTGCGATAGATGATGTTTCATGTTTCATGTTCTAAGTACATCAGACATTTATTTTGAAAATAGCCAAAATTTAGCAAATTTAGTTTGAAATGCTTTATCGTGGAAAAAAAATGTTTTAATTTCCAACATTTCATAATATGCGAACATCAGATATTACGATTATCAACTGTATATACACCACGAGTCTCTTCCTTCTATCTTGTAAGATAGCGACACATGAATAAATAACGTTTTTATGTCATATCTCAGGAAACAATTGATCGATTTATATAATATATAGAAACAAGTAGTACTGAGGCAGATGATGTTAAGTGGTGTGTTTTAAGCATGTCAGACACCTAGTCTCAAAATGAAGAACATATAGCAATTTTATCTTAGAATGCTTTATCGTCAAAATAATGTAATCAATTCCAAATTTACTTTGTAGGCTGGTAGAAGGTATTAAAACTACCAACAATCCACATTCAGCATCTTTTTTTCTCCAATTTGTAAGATTCAGACAACTGAATAAATAAAGGTTTTTTTGTAATATCTCGGGAAACAATTGACTGATCCTTGCCAAATTTGGCATACAAATAGTACTGCGGCAGTTGCTATAAAATGGCATGTCTTCAGTTCCCCTGACACATATTTTCAATATGTTGGACACATAAATATTTTAACTCAATATATTTTATCAACGAAACTATTTTTAACCTTATATTTGTATGCTGGCAGTGCCTATTACAACCATCAAATATGTCTATGCGGAGCCTCGTTTCTATGCAATTTTGAATGATAGCCCAACCATCAAAAAAATTAGGTTTTTATCTCATATCTCTGGAAACAATAAACCCATTATTACGAAATTTGGCGAAGATTATGAGTAATATTGTTTTGGTGTTCGGTAACAAGGCGATGGTGGTGAGGATTGAAAATTAGAGTCAAAAACATTGGGTTTATTCATAATTGAAATGGCAGACTGTGACCTGGACCGTGCACTTGTGACCTTCATATCGTGCCAATGACCTTGGGTGATCTTAAAGCCATGACATCCTATTAACTTCAAAAATGTCTAACAGATTTCCAAAAAAAAAATTTTTTTAATTTAGATTTAGTCAAAAAAATGCAGTTTTAAAATTAAAAGAAAAATCTATAAAAGTATTTAAAGTCGTGCAGGATGTCAGTGGTGCTTAAAAAATATGGCGTGGAACATATCCACTCACTTCAAAACAACTACCGCATATTATTATTGGCTCCCTTCTAACATTTCATTGGATTTACGTCACATCTCTTCCCTTCATCTAACCCAAAGTTATGTTGGCTCTCCTCGAGATTTATAATCACTGCCAAATCGTAATGGCCTATTAGTTGTCGAAACTTCCCTGTGTCTACACATAATATATTTTATTACTTTCACATCAAACTCAACCCCCTCCCATAATTTCTTTATCCCCATTTACTAACAGNTTCCGAAGTAGAGAAAGGCTTATGAGATCACTTTTCCTGTCTGTGTAAATATGTGTGTATGTTTGTAAATGTGTGCGTGTGTTGATGTGAGTGTGTTGATGTGAGTGTTTTCCCTCTTTCAATTTTTTAACGCGTTAGCATAATTTCACCAAACTTTAGTAAATATNGTGTGTTGATGTGAGTGTTTTCCCTCTTTCAATTTTTTAACGCGTTAGCATAATTTCACCAAACTTTAGTAAATATATATTACTAAGGAAGGACACCTTAATTTTTATAAATTTCGTCAACTTCGGGGAATTACTTTGAAAATGGTGGCCATTTGAAAATTAGGAGGATATTTCATAAAGCGGGAANATTTCGTCAACTTCGGGGAATTACTTTGAAAATGGTGGCCATTTGAAAATTAGGAGGATATTTCATAAAGCGGGAACCATTCAAGCGATATAAACCAAATTTTGTATGCTCTCAGAGCATCGTGTAAGCATTAAATTGTGAGATCGGTATTGTTGTTCGTTCGCTGTTTGTAAAAATAGAACCAAATTAATAAAGATTTTTCATTATATCTCAAAAACTATTACAGCAATTCTCACCAAATTTTTCATGTTAGTTATAGTATTATAGGCCAATAAAACGAAAGTGATTGGTTTTGATTAAGTAGTTACTTTTAAAATGGTGGCCATATAAGTTTTTTTAGGTTTCTTTGTAACTTCTGCTATACCATTTAAATAATTTCGACCAAATTTTGTATACTTAAGAGTATCTGTCAGAAGTATAAAATATTGCAGCACAATACAAATATTTTTATTGTTAATTTGGAAGATACCGTCATACGAATATATAAAGTTGTTATGTCATATCTCTGTAAAACATTTACTGATTCATACCAAATTTGGCAAAGAAGTAGTACAGATGCAGATTATTTTAACTTATATGTTTTAAGCACTTAAAAAACATAATTTAAAAATTTCAGTTATTTAGTTATTTAACCTAAGAGTGCTATATCGTCGAAATTATGTACAAAATTCAAATATAACTTTGTATTTCGCAGTAGACATTACATTTATAAACTGCATTTTCATGAACCATTTGTTTTCCGCAATTTTGTATCTTAGTGCCATGCGAGTAAATAAAGTTTTTGTGATATCTCGGAAAAAAAATTTAACAACTCCGATCAGTTTTGGTAAAAAGTAGAACTGCGATAGATGATGTTTCATGTTTCATGTGCTAAGTACATCACACATTTATTTTGAAAATAGTCAAAATTTTGCAAATTTAGTTTAAAATGCTTTATCGTGGAAAAAAATGTTTTCATTTCCAACATTTCATAATAGGCTAACATCAGATATTACGAATATCAACTGTATATACACCGCGAGTCTCTTCCTTCTATCTTGTAAGATAGCGTCACATGAATAAATAACGTTTTTATGTCATATCTCCGGAAAAAATTGATCGATTTATATAATATATAGAAACAAGTAGTACTGAGGCAGATGATGTTAAGTGGTGTGTTTTAAGCATGTCAGACACCTAGTCTCAAAATGAAGAACATATAGCCATTTTATCTTAGAATGCTTTATCGTCAAAATAATGTAATCAATTCCAAATTTACTTTGTATGCTGGTAGAAGGTATTAAAACTACCAACAATCCACATTCAGCATCTTTTTTTCTCCATTTTGTAAGATTGAGACAACTGAATAAATATGAGTTTTTTTTGTAATATCTCGGGAAACAATTGACTGATCCTTGCCAAATTTGGCATACAAATATTACTGCGGCAGTTGCTATAAAATGGTATGTCTTAAGTTCCCCTGACACATATTTTCAATATGTTGGACAGATAAATATTTTAACTCAATATATTTTATCAACGAAACTATTTTTAACCTTATATTTGTATGCTGGCAGTGCCTATTACAACCATCAAATATGTCTATGCGGAGCCTCGTTTCTATGCAATTTTGAATAATAGCCCAACCATCAAAAAAATTAGGTTTTTATCTCATATCTCTGGAAACAATAAACCTATTATTACGAAATTTGGCGAAGATTATGAGTAATATAGTTTTGGTGTTCGGTAACAAGGCGATGGCGGTGAGGATTNAAATTTGGCGAAGATTATGAGTAATATAGTTTTGGTGTTCGGTAACAAGGCGATGGCGGTGAGGATTGAAAATTACAGTCAAAAACATTGGGTGTATTCATAATTGAAATGGCAGACTGTGACCTTGACCGTGCACTTGTGACCTTCATAT
>NQII01012792.1:0-11023 GCA_002778355.1 Clitarchus hookeri
CAGTCTCCCCTATTGTTACAACAGTACCCTGTTACAACGGTACCCAGTCTCCCCGCGCACTCTCCAGCCACACACCAGGCCCTTTCCCGGAGCCCCGTACGCGTCGGGGCCGCGGTGGCTGAGCGGTCAGCACGCTCGCCTCTCACCAAGGGCGGACCGGGCTCGACCCCCGGCCGGGTCGCTCCCTGATTTTCGCGCGTGGGAACCGCGCCGGACGATGCCGTCGGTCGGCGAGTTTTCTCCGGGATCTCCCGTTTTCCCCCCGCCCTTTCAATGCTCTATCACTGGCTCTTCGGAACCTCGATGTCAAGAGCCGCTAAATTCTCTTTACTCCCTCACTATTTTGTAATATGCTGCTGATCCACAGTTGTAGTACATTAGCGGTATATTCACACTTTTTGAATCAAAGCTGTGAAAAATCCCCCCATGCATGAAGTCTTTGGTACTATCCTAAATACGTCATGTATCAAAGACGTTAAATACATATTTTAACATAATAGTGCCTTATGTTTAGTTAAACTTAATTATTATTTATATATTTTATGTATAAATTAATATATTTTTTAATAATTATTATTTACAAAAACCGGGAGAATGTAGGCGTGATGGGTAGTTAATGCCTAGTAAGAAATAGTTCTTACGCAAAGTATTATTACACTGAGCTCGCAAGTATGCGGGGCGTTATCCTTTTGGTGCAATTCCCTATACTTGGTTAAGCTTTGTTTGCATGAGGCGGAAGAATATACAGGAAATAGAACATCAGCAGGCCTTCTGTGGAAGTAGCCTTGAACGCACTGTAGACACCCCGAGACCACACTCCGTGAAAGAGACCGGGGCTGTTTTGGAGTGCAAAGAGTACATACGCGAAGCTGGTCCATCTGCCAGGGAAACGAGGGAGGGTTTCCCTGGGTCAAGAGTCAAGTTGACACAGAGGCCAGTTCACACATGCCGGGGGGGATGGGAGGAGACAAGCGGAGCGGAGTTCACATGCCCGCGCGCATACGGAATGCCGAGCCCGGGCCCTCGACCACCAGCTAAGCGGGAACGGAGGGGATGCGACAAAGGACGGTGATGCCTAGGGTTCTACGAGGGGTGTGAGGGTGGGGGGTCAACACTTCCAGCCATCGGGCAAAAGCGCGAGGCATTGTCACGTGTGGACACGCACACCTGGTGTCCGTCTTCATCCGACATGCACGCCGACGGCGAAGGAAGCACCGACGACAGAGGCTGCGCCGGGGGAAGGGGTTGTGTCAACGCCAGATGGCGCCAGTCGATAGGCTCCAACCCCACATCAATCACTGCCCCGGGATTTGTCACTCGAACCCGCAAACACGCTCCCCCCCTTTCCCCCCGCGTCGCGTGATTGGTCCGTAATTACGGTCCGCTTCGAACATCCTCCCCTCACCCCGCCAATCGAACGTAGCCCAGGCGCAAAACTGCCGTCCGCCATAGCAGTTTACCGCCGTGGCAGAGCGTCCGACCTATCACGGAGCTTCACCTCTGGAGCCTTCTCCATCCCTCACGCGCTGGACCCAGTAATAAGTTGAGTGTGTTTATCATATCTCCAACATTCTTGACTCAGCAAACATCGCAGCGAGAATTCGAAACAAGAAGCTAGTGAGTAGAGACGATAGTTTATCAGAGGCAAAANTGGCAGAGCATCCGATCTATCACGGAGCTTCACCTCTGGAGTCTTCTCCATCCCTCACGCGCTGGACCCAGTAATAAGTTGAGTGTCTTTATCATATCTCCAACATTCTTGACTCAGCAAACATCGCACCGAGAATTCGAAACAAGAAGCTAGTGAGTAGAGACGATAGTTTATCAGAGGCAAAAGCTGACTGTCTCCTAAGAATTTGACGTACACGTGTCCAACAGTTTTCTTTCCTTATTAGCCGACTCATGAATAAAGTTATTACCTATCACAACTAATTGGGCTATATATAGGAGTCCCATTCTTTAAAGCTGAACGTTTTTGATTCACCTGCAAAGAATTTAGTTAAGTTGAAACCTTCATGATCCTTACATATAAGGATGAAACGTCTAGTGTGTAAAATAAATGTATCTTGGCTCAAAAAAATGGTTCCTAACATCCAGGGTCTCTAATAACGAAGCAGCAAACTTGAAAACTGATTTCAAGTAAAATCGCTTCAAACTCGACGACCATTAGGTCAAACCCTACAACCGCAGTAAAGTGCTAACATCTGTTAACCATCTTCAAATTTGATCCTGAATTTAGAATCCTCCACAAAATGTCGGGAATTGTAAGAAACTCTGCATTTTATTACTGTCGTTAAATAAAGTTGATTAAACATGGTCCTGTCATTTAATATACTGGCATTTTATTGACTTCTTGTTGTTTTCATTGTTTTAAAGGTTAACAATAGACAAATAAAAATTTATAAGCATTTAGGTATAAAAAAAAAACAAACAACTACCAGATAGTTAACCCTTCCCAGTTAGGGTGACCATTACACCAAAAAACTGAGTAATTCCAAATTACAAACAAAAAAAAAAACATTCAAAATAAAAAAAACTGTCAATATTATTGACATGAGTTACCTTATTACTTTCAATATTCTTGGGTGATTGCAAAACTGATTTCAAAATGGAAAACTTTTATAATAAGGTAAACAATTTTAATTTTTACCATTAACCGTTGTAACATATTTTAAAAACCCTTAATACTCCTTTATAATTGTTAACAATTTATCTTTAATTATTTACAAATATTCGACAGATCTCTTTGCTTTTAGCAAAATTTCTCATCCTCGATTGCACATACATTTATAAAACATATTAAAGATTTTACAATAAAATTTTTATAGCTCATAAAATTACTTCATAATATTCCTATTTAGCAATATAAAAAATTTAAAATCTTAATAAAACCGGTTTACCCCATACTTACTCAAGAAGCAAGATTCTTGCCCTATACTATGCATCAGGCGTCTTCACCCGATCGGCAGGTCCGCACACTATACGGAATTTACCCCTTCACATGCCTTTCCAGAACAGTCTATTAAAACAGGGCATGGTATCGGACCTGCTTGATCAGTTCCGACAAATCAGAAAGCAGTGACGTCACAATATGGCCACGGAGGGGGGAGGGGGGATGTGGCGCACTCACCAGACAAAGCAGCGAGCGGTCATTGAGTGCCTTCCACTAGTTGCAGTAAACATATTCCACTCCACCTCACAGATCTCGGCCTTGTGGAGTGGAGTGCTGACGTATGGGGAAAAGCCGACGAGGGCAGAACGAGGTGAGAACGGAGAAGCGCCGGAATGCAAGGACATGGGGGAAGTGGGAGATCCCGGGAAAAAAAACCCGACGATCAGCAACTTCGTCCGGTGTGATTCCCATATGCGAGAATCCGGGAGCGACCACGCTGTAAATCGAACCACGGTTCGCCTCGGTGTGAGATGAGAACTCTAGCCTCTACACTACCACGGCTCCCTAGGTCTTGTAATCACAAGAGGAGACCAAATCGTTTATCCTGGCAATGAGCCTCGTTACACTTGCAGGACGTATTTTTTCTCCCAAAATGTATTTTCACCAATACGGGTGAGTACTCGTGAAACTTCGTCAAAGTTAATGTTTCTTGTTTTAGTTAATTTAACGTTCTAATNTCACCAATACGGGTGAGTACTCGTGAAACTTCGTCAAAGTTAATGTTTCTTGTTTTAGTTAATTTAACGTTCTAAAAACCACATATGAGATACGGCAACCCGAAAACCGGAACAAATCCTCACATGGAAAAGCTTCTTCAAATGCTATTAACAGGCATGACCAAAAAAATATTGAATAATATTGAAATATATTTTTATTTGTATTGTAACACTGCTCGTCGCTTGGAGCCAACATAAAGAGCCTCCTTAGTTGTCATATAAGTCTCAATGTATGCAATTGTGTCTACAAAAATGTTTTCAAAACTATGGAGTATTTAAACGATAAATCGTTTCTGGCTACAGAAATGTAAGTGTCAATATTTTGTTGCACATTCGTTGTTTTGGTTATTGAAACATAAATCTGGTCATTCGAAAGTATCAAAGCTAGCAAAAATCTCAGTAAGTTGCGTTCTGATTACGATATTTATTCTTCTGTAAAACAGAGTCTNAAAGTATCAAAGCTAGCAAAAATCTCAGTAAGTTGCGTTCTGATTACGATATTTATTCTTCTGTAAAACAGAGTCTTAATTGCTTAAAATTCTAATAAAGCAGAACACTCACGGAGCTTGTTTGTTCTATTTCCCATTGCTGTCGCAATGGTCCCTTAAGGCCATATGTGACCTTGAGGGGTTTTAAAATTCTTCAGTACGAAGGTCCTTAAAGTATGGGCCTGCTTGAAACTGTCAGCTACGAGGAAACACACGTATGATCGAGCTTTGAACGAAAGTAGGTCAAATGAGCTAGTACTTACTTTGGCCTAGGAAATTATTTTTATAAAGGCGAGAAGCGATGCAGTTGCTTGCAGTCGCCGCAGGATCGCAGCGACGTGTGTTAAAGGCTCATGCCGTCGTAAATGAGGCGAGGAGACTGCACGCCTGGCGACTGTGCTTAGGAAGGGAGAGGGTGGGATTACAGCGACCGATGGTCTGCGCACAGGAGCTGAGTTCTGTATTTACTAATTGCATGATACTAATTAGCATCGCCCCACAGCCCTGCAAGCCGCAGTGCTATTTATAAACGACGGTACCACTCAACCACGTAGTGTACGGTACGTGTTTAACAAATCTCTCGTGACCCTACACTCTCTCTCTCTTCTTCACGATGGATAAGATTACATACCCTTGCTTAACATCTTAGCATAAATTGAAATAAACGTTCGTTATTTCACGAGGCCACTTACAAATCTATAATTTAGCTGATTACAAACAATCAGCAGTTGCGAAAATGTTCTTCCGCTATGTGTTTTGAAATTTAGGTCATCTTGATATATTTTGATGAAACATAACTGCTTCTCTAATTCCTTAAATGAACAAACTGTTNTTTGAAATTTAGGTCATCTTGATATATTTTGATGAAACATAACTGCTTCTCTAATTCCTTAAATGAACAAACTGTCCCATACGTTCTCTCACATAATGAAATGTTGGTTGATAACCAACATAAAATGTGCGTTAAGTATGGGCAGTGTTTGAAATTCGTTGCGTATATTCGAAAGAAGAAAGAAAATTTATATTTTTCCTGAGGACCAACAAAACAATCAAACGTAATTTCGAATTCCACATTGCAAAATGAGTCCAGAGAAAAGCGATTATCACATATGATATCTCGATGTACCAAGCAAGTCACATAAGCAAAAACAATTCAGTCTGAACTCAGTAACCTCACTTGTTCATTCGCTAATAATTATGATGGATGGTGATGAACATTAATTAACATTTCAAAGTACTCGTGCCTGTCGTATCATCGACTAATAAGATGGTGGTAGGTCGAAAACCAGAGAACGGCATAACAGGTATTCCTGCAGTGGCTTTTATCGGAGATTCACTTTTAGCTTGTCTTCGGTGGCAGTAAAAGTGAACCATCCTCTGATTGCGAAACGTCGCTGGAAGGACCGCGATTCTGTGAAGAAACGCTTTCAGCTCTACCCTCGGGCGCCTTAAAAACGACGTTCGCACGTCTGCTCTGCTCGCCGCAAAAGAGAATCTCTAAAAAAAAATAAGAAGAAGGAGACGTTTCCTTGTCGGGATTTTGAAGCCACCCGTTTTCGTTTGCCGGTGGCACTCCCAACGAGAGTAAAAAAAAAGAAACTTCTCTCGCACAGGCCTCTTTCTCCACAGCATTAGGGGCAAGACTCAATTAATTGTAGCAAGCTTCCAGGCGCTGTTTACATTCCCAAAGAAATGAGGGGGCCGCATTAAACCAGAGAGCTTTGTGGAAAAGAAGAGATGTTTTTGATTTGAAAAGAAGAGAGACGGCTAGCTCGGCTGAATGGCGCAGAATCCCCTCTTTCCCTCTACTAACTCTCAGGAGCACCGCCTTTTCTTCATCGGGCGAGGAAGCCACTTTGTTGCATGTTTTATGAGCGTGCGCCCCTTCGGCAAGTGAACGCGCGCGCGCGCACACACGTAGACGCGAGACCACGAGCGTAATTACACGACGGTGCTGCTCCTTTAGCCAGTGGCGGCAGGCGCAAACAACTGCGGTGAGGTACACCAGGTGGGCTCCAGGCGACGCGAAGGTACACAACTCAGCAACGCGCGTT
Source organism: Clitarchus hookeri (assembly GCA_002778355.1). Taxonomy (NCBI): domain Eukaryota; kingdom Metazoa; phylum Arthropoda; class Insecta; order Phasmatodea; family Phasmatidae; genus Clitarchus; species Clitarchus hookeri. Next base: position 6,212 of record NQII01012792.1, read on the forward strand.
ATGTCCTCTCCCTTCCAACCTACTGCCTCACCTCGTCTCCTGTAACTGCATGGTGTCTGCAACGCTCGGTAATAGTAAGGGCGAGATTCACTGGCGTTTAATGTGCAAGATGAGGTTTCCACAAAATAATATCCATACATACAGGAGATATACACGAGCTGTATTGACGAGTGTCACCGTATTGTACTCTACACAAAGACTACAATCATTTGTTCTTAACTTCGTTTTAACTTTTGTGCCTTTAATTTTAATTTTAATTGAAGGTTTAAGAACCTCAGACATAGCTAGCGCTGCACGGGATAACAATTTTGTTTACAATGTACACATTATCTGTAAAGAAACATAGGAATCTTTATTTGAAATGAGATTAGATCTGCGGTGCTAATTTCTCCTGGCCTGCATAAATTTACCTCATATAACTTTAATCTTCCAGTCATCGTATAGTGCTTCTTTTAATGGGTTTATTTATACCGAAATAATAAAATCATGATTCAAAATCATTAAACTACTATTTTACAATTACGTAAAATCTTTCACAATTGAGGTTACCCACACGGAAAAGGCTCAGATCACTAGAACCTGTGCAATTTGCAGATGAAAAGTCTCCTTCATTTTCAATTAATCCACGGTTATGGACACTCGTGAACCGCCCAATGAAATGTTATCGATGGCAAAGCTAACACGAATGCGGGAAGACGGGAAAAACTTGAACTCAATTTACTGGCGTGAAATCTGTAAAATGTTGGAAGGCAGAAGGTTTTCTTATCTACAGATATTCCAGGTAAGCAACTGAAGGATTGAAAAGACTTAAAGCAATTCACCATTAATAGAGCACTTTCGAAATCAACCTTTGAAAAATGTCACTGCCTTATCTATCTATCTATCTATCTATCCATATATATATATATAAAACGGGCACACTTGTTGGCATGCTCCCTTGTAAAGGGTTAGCTAATCATTTGTGAATACTGAAAGTATTTCATGCTATTAATTTATATATATTAATATATATATATATATATATATACGTACACGATGATTAAAAAATCATGGGACAAACTTTGAGGCGTGGCAGAGCTCACTAAAACAAACAATTATTGTATAGGAATATATGGGCGGAAGTGACGCGTTGACGCACAAACACAAACATAACACAGGACATGCAAAACATTGTTTATTTACAACGTCGCCGCTAAATGCCTTTTTATCGAGTCTCGATTTGTTCCTATGGCGGCATTTGAAAGCTCTCATTTACGAGACTCCAGTTGATTTCATTGAATACCTCGTCGCTCGACTATCCTGTGCGGCTGCATGCGTGCGTGAAATACCCGGCGTATTTGCATCTGTTCGCCTATCACTCCACCGACGCTACCAAGCTTGCATTACTGTCGGCGGTAGCAATTTAGAGCAATTGTTATAAACATTGCTGTAAAAAGGCATTTAGCGGCGACGTTGTAAATAAACAATGTTTTGCATGCCATGTGTTATTTTTGTGTTAGTGCCTCAACGCGTCACTCCCGGCCATATATTCCCATACAATAATTGTTTGTTTTAGTGAACTCTACCACCCCTCAAAGTGTGTCCCATAATTTTAGAATAATCCTGTATATATATATATATGTAAGAACCAGCAAATTTGTTAAATATTTACTTTTGCAATAATTTTACAGCGTCACTCGACCGAAGCTTGAATGAAGTGATAAGGTCAATGGCAACGTTCACTTTACATATGGCGGAAGAAAACCCAATGTGCGTGAAAGTAAATCACAAGCGTGGCTCAGCTTGTACAAGATCTTGCTGACATTACACCAGGGGTGAAGATGGGGACCAATTGATAACCGTGTGTACTAAACTGTAAACAGTTTTAAAAGCAAACTTCCTAAACAGCAATGGAAGTGTGGAGANCAATTGATAACCGTGTGTACTAAACTGTAAACAGTTTTAAAAGCAAACTTCCTAAACAGCAATGGAAGTGTGGAGAAACTTGCGACATACCATGCTGCAAACACAGGCATTACATTCTCTCATACAAAACGCTAATCACTTCACTGCCGTTTTAATTACTTCCTTACGCAGAGAAAATAATTTTGTTTAATCGAACAAAGTTTGTTTGGCGCAACCAAATTAATGGTTTTTGTAGGGCCAATGAACTATTTGGTTGTTGTAACCTAATAGTTTTTTGTTTGTTTTTTGGTTACCTAAAAAAATAAGATCAGATTGATGAAAATAAATATGTGTTTAGCTCTACGTTAATGAAACAGTTTCTGTTTATATGAAAAACGAATATAAGTCTAACCGAGATTCGAACCTAAAGCGTGAGTGACCGAGCACTACGCTGTAGGAACCACAGCTAAACTTAATATGTTTGAACTTGGAACGTTCTAAAATACTTATAAGTAAATCACTGGACAACGTGTGCAAAATAAGAATTTCAAGTTTTACAATTTTACTTTTTGGTTTCACGTTTAACTGATTTCATAATAATGCCTTTACCATTATTATGCATTTATAAATGCACTAAAAAAAACCTAGTTTCCTACTTTGCAAACAAACTCTGGATCTATATTTCTGAAAGAAGGAAATCACACGAGTAGCCAAATAAATATATACAGTTCATTCAAGAAAATATTTTGTTGACTGGGTAATTAATTTTTGGCCGAACACAGAGGTTTAAATTATTCAAGCATGTATTTTGTTAGAGAAACAGAATTAATTATGTTGCATTTTAAGGTTTTGTTTACTCAACAAACTTTTTAGTTGGGTGAACTAAATATATTTTTGGCCCTATGCAAACCAATATTTTTTTAACTGTTTTCTCAGTGTAGACTTTTTCTTATACAAAACCTGGGAAATTTCTACATATGAGATTATTTATTTGAAGGTGCCAGCTATCTAGCACCTAACAGGGAGCTGTAGTTTCGTAGTTGTCTTTTGAAATCTACTCAACATTTTTAAGTGTTGTTGCTTTTAAAAAAATTTTTTCATTTCCGAATATTAGCTTTTGTTTTCTGTTTACGTCTCCAATGTGTATTTTTTAAAGTGATAAAAAGCTTACACAATCCATTTACGGCTACTTTCAAATTGTCTGAAACCCTGATAAAGTTCTACTTCCATGATATTCCTCCGCCTCACTCTAACAAAGCTAAACCTAGTCTAGAGAATTGCTCCAAAGGGACAGCGTACCGCATTCGTGCGCACTCAGTGTAATGACATTTTGCCTAAGAACTATTTCTTACTAGGCGTTATCAAAACGCCAATTTTATCCCTGCTTTCATTGATATTAATTAAAATTGAGATATTATAATGTTTAGATATAATATAAGTAAAAGTTCAATTTAACAAAAAAGAAAGGTAGTTTAATGTCATCACAAGTATATAACGCTTGTGGTATAAATTATATTTAAAAAAAAACCAAGCACATCATTTATGGGGAGTTTTTTCAAAGGTTCTAATCAAAAGGTGTGTAGAAACCGCGATAGAGTATATTGGTGTTCAACAAGAAATTTGTACGTTTGAAGCTTTGAGTGCAGACTAATTAGCACAGCTAAGGAGACACACGGCGTACCTTTGTCTTTATTATTACAACGTACAGTCACTGAAATTCCTATATAGGCGAGTTGATGAGACAAAGCCTGCACGCCAGTCGAGTGCCTTGCTCGTAAAGACGACCAGACGTTCTTTGCGAGTGGCTAGCTCGTCCTTATAGCTGCCATGTTTCTAGGCCTTGGGGACACAATGTATCTCCAGGCAGACGGCGCCCTTAACAAATGTGGTAAAGTTACGGTGATTGTGCGGTGAGAAAAGGACGGCCATTCGCGCCTTCTCAGCATGCCGAGACAATATTGGGGGCCAATTTTCAACAACAACTTACCTTATTTCATGATCATGTTATATTAATTTTAATAATAATNAGACAATATTGGGGGCCAATTTTCAACAACAACTTACCTTATTTCATGATCATGTTATATTAATTTTAATAATAATTGTTACTATTTCTTTTTCGTAGCGTGTAGGAGAACGTGACACATTCAGAGAAATGTTTGCTGCAGCCTACAAAACGCTCGTTCGTATAGGGCTAAATATATATTTATTAGCAACAACAAAATATCTGGTTGAGTAAAGAAATCTAGAAACGCAACAAAATTCCTTGGCTATTTATGTGATTGCATTCGTTCAGAAATCTAACTCGAGAGTTTGTTTGTAATTTTTGTGACAATTACTGTAGCAAAACTGCTTGTTGATGCTAACAATGGCATCGAATTATTAATGAACAAGTTCAACAGGAAATTAAAAAGTAAAGCTGGAAAACTTAAAATAATTGTTACGCGCGTTGTCCAGTATTTGAGCAGTGTGCATTTAAAAACATCCCCATTTACCAGTATTCGCTTANAATAATTGTTACGCGCGTTGTCCAGTATTTGAGCAGTGTGCATTTAAAAACATCCCCATTTACCAGTATTCGCTTAAGATACATTTTCTGGGGCTTCTTAACGCCCATTTGTGGACGGTGTAGGTCCGAAAATCGGTAGGACTTTTAATTTTTTTTAAATTCTTTTCGTAGAGGTTTGATGTACGAAGAGAAAAAAAAAGTGTTGAGTTGCACCAACAAATATTTGTACAGTTTGCGAAAAAACAAATACTAACAAAAAAATAAATTTGTTTAAAAAAATGAAATATTTAATTGCTCCTATACAAATAATTAATTTGTTTGCGCGAAACGAACTTTCTTTGAATCAACAAAATTCTTTTTCTTTTTATGAGTATTCGCACAGAGAGAGATGAAATGAAACCCCGGGAATGAGAAAAAAA
>NQII01012792.1:11583-22061 GCA_002778355.1 Clitarchus hookeri
AACAGTACAAAATATCAGTAATATGATTTTTGATATCTGTCCTCCACTTAAAATCGAATTGTCCCTAATTATACCCCTAACAATTTTGTTCTATCTGAAATACTTTAGTGCTGGTTTGGTAGTAATTTATTCGAATGAAATAGCTATATTTGCTTTGGTCTATATTTTCTGAGCGACATTCCTTGCGTTACCGCGAAACATAAACTCCTGGTTTCGAATCCCATATAGCGCAAGGATAAGATTGTGGTTTGAAAAATTATCTGTGGATTAATTAAGTTTGTGACCCATTCCAACTAGCATAATGCTACTAAACGGAGTAGTTAACAACCAACAATTACAAAATGTACATTATATATGACACTGAAAAAAACGTATTTGGTTAAAATAAACTGTGCGATAAGCAAGCCATATTTAGATTATAATAAACTTTTATTTCAATAATCACTGGCGATTTAAATTATATGTCCTTTTCAATTACTTACTTGAATAATACGCAGTGATGACAGAGTAGCAGCTGGTCATCCATTGATTATTACGGTGTGAATAAAACAAGTTTAAATATTTTCTAATAACTTTGCTCGCAATATTTATGTACGGAAGTTTTGCTGCCTTTAATTAAAAAAGTTTATTTTTAATAGACTGGTAATCACTTAATTACATATATTATTGGTAATCAAATGATTGCCTCACATAGAGAAATAACTGCAAAATGTTTAACTTTTTTTTATAAATTTTTCTACTAAGTTTTTGAAATGAAACCTAATATAGAAGTGGTGTCTATTTTGAAACACTGCTTAATTATTATTATTTTTTTTTTTAAGTGGTTATAATAAAAAAGCTATTACGACAATTTTGCGATAATCTGACAACATTGTGAATTTCAACAGAAATTTATAAACACGTCCGCGCCTTTTGACCATTCGAAACCACATCTGCTCGTGTATCCTTTCAACTGTTGGGTTTTGGCCTCGAAGTAAAGTGACATTATCTTCGTACACATAAGTCTATAATTTGTCTACTTGAAAACAATGGTTCAGCTGAAATCAGACTCATTGTTTATATTAACGCAGTTCTATGCCATTGCAGGATTTCTCTTCATCACTATTTCCCACACTCTAAAACTGAAATAGAAAAAATTAGTGACTACAAGCGAAAATTATTTAAATGTCGTTTCTTAGCGTTGTAAATTGGCGATACCTGTGAATAGGTTACGCCTTAAACTTTGCAAAGCTTCTTAATTGCACAACACACATTTGCTGTCAAAATTATGAACGTCTTTTTTACGTGTGGAAACGATTGCTGTTTGTTGGGAATTGTTTTTTATTGTCCAGCTTCAGANAAATTATGAACGTCTTTTTTACGTGTGGAAACGATTGCTGTTTGTTGGGAATTGTTTTTTATTGTCCAGCTTCAGAAAGGCGCACCGGGCAATGAGTAGAGAGGTAGCTATGCCATAGCGTGATGTACTGCAGTCAACCTCAAAAGTTTAGGACAACGCAATACACAAATGAAAACTCCAACTTTACATGACATATGACGTGAACAATAACATAAATAAGAAAACATGGTGGATGTGTTTGATATATATTTAAAGGAAATTTTACTGACAAATGTTGTAGCATACAAATCNAATAAGAAAACATGGTGGATGTGTTTGATATATATTTAAAGGAAATTTTACTGACAAATGTTGTAGCATACAAATCCTTGTTGGTTTTTTTAATAAATTGTTTTCACATTATTTATTATATACCTGACTTCACAAAATTATATGTTTGATACACATGACTTAGAAATGACCAGATGTGTTGCACTTTCCCGTTGTATTTTGTTGCACCTACTCATTCCAATAATTTGCCACATAATATTCGGTAATTTATTCCCTCCCCGCCCCCCTTTTATAAACACAACAACGGCACGAATCTTCCACTCCATCTCTATGTTTCATAACGGATGGCAGTAATCGGTGAATTTATAACTTCCCGGTAACAAACCTGTAATGTTATCTTTTGNTCTATGTTTCATAACGGATGGCAGTAATCGGTGAATTTATAACTTCCCGGTAACAAACCTGTAATGTTATCTTTTGAATGGAAAGAGAACTAACGTTGGAAACTCTATCTCGCTAGCTCAACTGGCAAGAAACATTATTAGATTTTCAAATTTGGCGAATTTGTAGTTAATCTTTCATACTATTATGTATCCAGTTAACAAAAAAAAACTTATTTGCAAATTTTTATGGTTCTTGTTTGGTCTTTTCTTTCAAGTGTATACACAAAAACAATGATAAAAATATAACACCAAACTATTTGTAAAATAATTGTATCTCCATAACCTTTAACATTAAATGTGTACGATCATTTTATATATATTTAATCTTTTCAAACCATTGAAGCGATTTCAATAATTTAATCACGCTAATATGTGTTTTGAGAGTTACAGTATTAGGACATTGAATAACATAGATTGCACCAAAAAGTTTAAACCATGAAAGTATTTCAACAAATTTACTAATTGGTACGTCTTTTGACGGGTACTGTGTCCCAGCACGAAGGAAATTTTCAGGACTTTGGGTTCTCACGTGGGGAGTGTAGCGGACTCTGCAGTGGCGTGGAGGGTTTTCTCGGGCCTCTCCTGTTTCCTCACCTATCTCCATTCTTCTGCGTCTCCACCCACATCTCGTCTCGCCTCATCCATTCTCCCGGCTAGCCGGAGAGAGTGGAGTGGAGAAATTTTGCGCAGTTCTTAACATCGAGGTCTTGAGGGTCGATGAGGGCGAAGCGAGGTGAGTATGGAGCAGCGCCGTAATGCAGGGGCGGGGGAAACGGGAGATCCCCGAGAAAACCCTTACGATAAGTGGCCTCGTCCGGGCACGATTCCCACATGCGAGAATCCAGGAGCGACCCCGCAGGGAACCGAACCCGGATCGCCTTGGTGGGAGGGAGGCGAGTGGTCTGACCACTGCACCATCGTGGCCCCGCTGGAGCNTTGGTCTATATTTTCTGAGCGACATTCCTTGCGTTACCGCGAAACATAAACTCCTGGTTTCGAATCCCATATAGCGCAAGGATAAGATTGTGGTTTGAAAAATTATCTGTGGATTAATTAAGTTTGTGACCCATTCCAACTAGCATAATGCTACTAAACGGAGTAGTTAACAACCAACAATTACAAAATGTACATTATATATGACACTGAAAAAAACGTATTTGGTTAAAATAAACTGTGCGATAAGCAAGCCATATTTAGATTATAATAAACTTTTATTTCAATAATCACTGGCGATTTAAATTATATGTCCTTTTCAATTACTTACTTGAATAATACGCAGTGATGACAGAGTAGCAGCTGGTCATCCATTGATTATTACGGTGTGAATAAAACAAGTTTAAATATTTTCTAATAACTTTGCTCGCAATATTTATGTACGGAAGTTTTGCTGCCTTTAATTAAAAAAGTTTATTTTTAATAGACTGGTAATCACTTAATTACATATATTATTGGTAATCAAATGATTGCCTCACATAGCGAAATAACTGCAAAATGTTTAACTTTTTTTTATAAATTTTTCTACTAAGTTTTTGAAATGAAACCTAATATAGAAGTGGTGTCTATTTTGAAACACTGCTNAGAAATAACTGCAAAATGTTTAACTTTTTTTTATAAATTTTTCTACTAAGTTTTTGAAATGAAACCTAATATAGAAGTGGTGTCTATTTTGAAACACTGCTTAATTATTATTTTTTTTTTTTAGTGGTTATAATAAAAAAGCTATTACGACAATTTTGCGATAATCTGACAACATTGTGAATTTCAACAGAAATTTATNAGTGGTTATAATAAAAAAGCTATTACGACAATTTTGCGATAATCTGACAACATTGTGAATTTCAACAGAAATTTATAAACACGTCCGCGCCTTTTGACCATTCGAAACCACATCTGCTCGTGTATCCTTTCAACTGTTGGGTTTTGGCCTCGAAGTAAAGTGACATAATCTTCGTACACATAAGTCTATAATTTGTCTACTTGAAAACAATGGTTCAGCTGAAATCAGACTCATTGTTTATATTAACGCAGTTCTATGCCATTGCAGGATTTCTCTTCATCACTATTTCCCACACTCTAAAACTGAAATAGAAAAAATTAGTGACTACAAGCTAAAATTATTTAAATGTCGTTTCGTAGCGTTGTAAATTGGCGATACCTGTGAATAGGTTACGCCTTAAACTTTGCAAAGCTTCTTAATTGCACAACACACATTTGCTGTCAAATNGGCGATACCTGTGAATAGGTTACGCCTTAAACTTTGCAAAGCTTCTTAATTGCACAACACACATTTGCTGTCAAATTATGAACGTCTTTTTTACGTGTGGAAACGATTGCTGTTTGTTGGGAATTGTTTTTTATTGTCCAGCTTCAGAAAGGCGCACCGGGCAATAAGTAGAGAGGTAGCTATGCCATAGCGTGATGTACTGCAGTCAACCTCAAAAGTTTAGGACAACGCAATACACAAATGAAAACTCCAACTTTACATGACATATGACGTGAACAATAACATAAATAAGAAAACATGGTGGATGTGTTTGATATATATTTAAAGGAAATTTTACTGACAAATGTTGTAGCATACAAATACTTGTTGGTTTTTTTAATAAATTGTTTTCACATTATTTATTATATACCTGACTTCCCAAAATTATATGTTTGATACACATGACTTAGAAATGACCAGATGTGTTGCACTTTCCCGTTGTATTTTGTTGCACCTACTCATTCCAATAATTTGCCACATAATATTCGGTAATTTATTCCCTCCCCGCCACCCTTTTATAAACACAACAACGGCACGAATCGTCCACTCCATTTCTATGTTTCATAACGGATGGCAGTAATCGGTGAATTTATAACTTCCCGGTAACAAACCTGTAATGTTATCTTTTGAATGGAAAGAGAACTAACGTTGGAAACTCTATCTCGCTAGCTCAACTGGCAAGAAACATTATTAGATTTTCAAATTTGGCGAATTTGTAGTTAATCTTTCATACTATTATGTATCCAGTTAACAAAAAAAAACTTATTTGCAAATTTTTATGGTTCTTGTTTGGTCTTTTCTTTCAAGTGTATACACAAAAACAATGATAAAAATATAACACCAAACTATTTGTAAAATAATTGTATCTCCATAACCTTTAACATTAAATGTGTACGATCATTTTATATTTATTTAATCTTTTCAAACCATTGAAGCGATTTCAATAATTTAATCACGCTAATATGTGTTTTGAGAGTTACAGTATTAGGACATTGAATAACATAGATTGCACCAAAAAGTTTAAACCATGAAAGTATTTCAACAAATTTACTAATTGGTACGTCTTTTGACGGGTACTGTGTCCCAGCACGAAGGAAATTTTCAGGACTTTGGGTTCTCACGTGGGGAGTGTAGCGGACTCTGCAGTGGCGTGGAGGGTTTTCTCGGGCCTCTCCTGTTTCCTCACCTATCTCCATTCTTCTGCGTCTCCACCCACATCTCGTCTCGCCTCATCCATTCTCCCGGCTAGCCGGAGAGAGTGGAGTGGAGAAATTTTGCGCAGTTCTTAACATCGAGGTCTTGAGGGTCGATGAGGGCGAAGCGAGGTGAGTATGGAGCAGCGCCGTAATGCAGGGGCGGGGGAAACGGGAGATCCCCGAGAAAACCCTTACGATAAGTGGCCTCGTCCGGGCACGATTCCCACATGCGAGAATCCAGGAGCGACCCCGCAGGGAACCGAACCCGGATCGCCTTGGTGGGAGGGAGGCGAGTGGTCTGACCACTGCACCATCGTGGCCCCGCTGGAGCGACAGGTCTGTCCCTCAGACAGGGCAGCNCACTCGAACCACTGTGGCATGATCAGGAAATAGGATTCGAACATTTCACTAGCTTACGTATAAGAAGCTAGACTTAAAAAAAAAACCTGTTTATTTTATGTCCTTATGCAGTGTATATGACCGTTCATTAGATGCACACAAAAAAGTGTAATTTTGTTGCAACAAAAATTACCATCGAGCCACTTCTTTGAACGTTTATGTTGTAGTAAAATCTAATGTTGTGGCAAAGTTACACTGTTAGAAAAAAATGTTGGTAAAATTATGGGAAATACCGGTTACAAACTATTACGTTAAATAACGGTATCTTCATTTTTTGTAATAACGTGCTCNGTAAAATTATGGGAAATACCGGTTACAAACTATTACGTTAAATAACGGTATCTTCATTTTTTGTAATAACGTGCTCTCCGTAAATTTTACATAAATCTCCGTGAATTCACGGAAAGTGTCCACAATCTTGCATATTTTTCTTTTAATCTGCTCTTTATAAAAAGGGGTAATAATAAAAACGTTTTACTTTCGTTATGCGGGAGACGCACAGTTTATAAAAATTATTGTTAAAAATTTTTAAAATATGTTGANAAAACGTTTTACTTTCGTTATGCGGGAGACGCACAGTTTATAAAAATTATTGTTAAAAATTTTTAAAATATGTTGACACGCAGCGGGATTTGAACCAGAATTTTTTTTTTTTTCCTGCCCAACACTTTCTATTGGACGACGTATGTACCTCTCAGTTTCCAATCATGTTATTCTCGTAATGTATTTCACTGTGTATAACAGAGAAACTAAAAAAAAAAGTTTAAATATTTTGTTTTGTAGTGAGTGGGATTTGAACACGAATCGAAAAAAACAACAATGTTTAACTCGAACCACTCACCTACCACACATTTACATGAAGTTTTTCGTGAACACAGTTTCAAGTCGTGTTGGAGAGTTTGTAATATTTGCGGTTTATAAAACGAGGTCACAANGAAGTTTTTCGTGAACACAGTTTCAAGTCGTGTTGGAGAGTTTGTAATATTTGCGGTTTATAAAACGAGGTCACAAAGTTTTTTTTTTATTTTCGTTATACGGGTGTTTCACTGTGTATACAGGAAATATGCCCCGTAACGGAATTGAACATGAATAAACGACTTTGCTCTCCATGAGTGGTTCGCCACTCACATACTATTTTACACGGGAGTAGTATTGTGAAGATGGGACNAAACGACTTTGCTCTCCATGAGTGGTTCGCCACTCACATACTATTTTACACGGGAGTAGTATTGTGAAGATGGGATGTTATACACTTCACGTATCATCTGCATTGTTCGTGTCTCAGAGTCGAAGCCATGAGAATACGAAGAGCTTCCGCATTTTACATTTACGGAGCTCATTTCCGTTATTCGTCATTACGTAGTGCCTATCCGTAAATAAACTCTACAACTCTGTAAAAGTCTCCGTAAATAAACAAAAAATTTATAACAACTTATAATTGTTAACCATTTACAAAGTCTTACTTTACTGTAATGCGAATACACTGTTGAAGTGTTAACGTTAACAAACATCAAAGTAATTTTGCCGCAACCAAATGTTGTATTACGCTAAAAATTGCAGGGAAGTACAGAACGTTCCGTATTACCGCAACGTTAAAGTAATGTACAGCCAGCACCAGTTTACACGGACCTGACATTGTAAAATGGCTGACACAAGTGAACAGCGATAACCTCGTAAAATTGGTCCACTTCATCTAAATTTGAAAGCGTAGAATGATTACTAAATATGACCTAGATCTGCTTTCAAATCCTGCAAATCAGTTTACGTGTGTCAAATATGAACCTACGGGCCGAATCACCTGAAACTTGCACCTCGAATATTTGGGAAATGGAAGTTGCTGTCGATGTGCTTGTTACACAGAAGTGAAGGTTAGATAAGGGCTCGCCATTGCAGCCCAGACACAGGTTTTAATAATTGTTACACGTGCATTTCTTGAAACAAGTTACACATTCTTAAATGTAACAGTTCCTATTCACATCATGGAAATAAAACTAGAAGAAATTAGAATGTCAATGGTGTTTTTTGTCTTTTCAGTATTCTACTGCAAGTGGTTAACGTGCTATCGTGATGTGACCATTTTAATTACGTACAGTTGTGTCTGCTCTACGTAACTGCTTAATTACAAGGATACGATATTGGTTTTCGTGAAATGGCAATCACCATGCACACAAAGTACATTTACGATCCCCCCCTCCCTTTATAACCCTCACTCACCACGAAACGTCTTTTCTTCATAGGTAATACTCCTTGTGACAAAATAATTGTACGTAATTTTTTTACGTCGGAATGCAGTTTTAAATCAAAGTAAATACAAGAAAATTTTTTAACACAAGTGTTAAAAACAATTCAACACAACATTTGTTTTGCCGCAACATGAACACCGCCTTAATGTCAACATTACAGTCAGGATGTAACACTGTTACAAAAATAGTTCTTATTACAGTTACATTAATAGCATAAGAGTAAATTACATTAGCAGCAACATTATTTACTGACAGTTAGAGATAACAAAATATTATTGTTCTTGTAACATTTACACTTTTGCCACAACATGGGGCTTTTATCAGTGCAGTATAGGAAATTCGGGGCGTTTAGGTGGCCACCTGAGTAGGCCGCCGAACGGTGTGCAGAGCTACAGCAGAAAACGTTTTGTTATAAAACCGTCCAACGTGTCTGAGTGAGGTCTGCTTACGAATAGCATTTAAGAAACGTTACGCGTCTGTATACGTTGTTCAGTTCCTCCATTTCTCTCTAGATCATGTTTTTGTAATAGTGAAAACGGCTCGAACGGGTGTTTTCACCATCATTTTTAGGTATGAATATTCCGGTAAAAAACATTAAAAACGGAATAGCGACATGCGTCAAACCGATATTTTTATTAATACGTCATAAAATGGTAGGGTCTTCGCTGAAAGTCTCATAGAGGCGCGTTTTCGACGGCAAGACTGCACGCCAGTTCAGTACTTTGCGCGTAGAGGCGACGAGAGGGTTGATGCGCATGTCCCGGTCACCCCTATCGCTCCCACGCTTTTAGGCCTCGGGCGTACAAAATCCCTTCAACCAGACGGCCACCTTAACCCGGCTGGAAGGAAACGAAGACAAAATGCCGTGATACCTGGAGCGTGGCTGTCGTACGCTTTCCCGCTTGAGAAGAGTCCAATAACGTTAAGTATCGCTGGCCAGGCGTAGTCACTTGGACCTTTCTAGCGCGTTTGGGGCTCAGAAGCAAGCGAGCTATAAGGGCGACACTTAACACACGTACCTAGTGCCTCATCGCCCTACGTGCTAGGCGCTGAACTGGCATGAAGTGTTTCCGTCGTGCTGCGTGTAACTATGGGACTTTAAGCGGTGACTCCATCATTTTATTGCTTGGATATCTGAAGCGAAGTCCAATACAGGTGCATATAATACACTGAATAGCCAAACAAACTGGTATAGGCGTGCGTATCCAAATAACACATGTATGGAACCAATCAGAGTAACGCGATGCGGTCGGCAGCTAGATCGGTTACTGCTGCTACAATGGCAGGTCATCAAGATTTAAGTGCGTTTGAACGTGGTGTTACAGTCGGCGCACGAGAGATGGGGCATATCATCTCAGAAGTAGCGATAACGTGCGAGACCCCATACGTCGAGAGTTGCTACCGAGTGTCTCCAGGAACCCTCTTCTGACTTTAAACACTTCCATTGGCCACCTAAATCACCAGACATGAACATTATTGAGCATATCTGGGATGCCGTGCAATGTGCTGTTCAGAAGAGATCTCCACCGCCTCGCACTCCTATGGATGTGTTGACCGCCCTGCAGGATTCGTGGTGTGAATTGCCTCCTGCATACCTTCAGACATTAGTCGAGTCCATGCCACGTCGTCTTGCGGCACTTCTGCGTGCTCGCGGGGGCCCTACACGATATTAGGCAGGTGTACCAGTTTTTTTGGCTCTTCAGTGTAGTTTCGTATGCTTCAAACCGGTAAATTACGAGATAGAGTAGTGTGGAAAAGCCTCGGGTTCGGGAGAAGCATTTATAATATGAATGATGTATTGAGAATATTATTCGTACTTCGTCTGTAGTGTGTCTCCTTTTCGTATGTGGGTATTATTGGGCTATCTTGAGAGGGTTCGTGAAATAAAGCTGATTGCAATCACACGGCAACGCAACTCACGAACCGGGAAGGCAGCGCTAAGTAGGCCCGGCTTCGCTGCTTTTGCAGAAGTTCTTCGTTTTCGTGTCATATTCTCGGATTCAGAGTAATTACTGACTATGGACGATTACAGAAAATTCACATTTTAAGAGTTGTTTAATATTGTCGTGCTTTATTCTACATGTGTGTTAACTGCTAGTTGTGATATTCAGGAACATACAATGAGTTTCTGCATTTTTCGCAAGCAGGAAATAAGACGCATTGAAAATAAGCTACAAAAGAATTAAAACCACTAAAAAAATTTTAAAATTTCTATAACCAAATATTTACAACAATACCTCTGAAACTGAAATTATCGCGCAAACGAACAATTTCTGCATAATAGGCAAAGCTGGGGGTTAATAATACAGAGGTGGAACAACTGCT
>NQII01012793.1:0-16656 GCA_002778355.1 Clitarchus hookeri
CTAGCACGACTGCAAACTAAGCCACCCCTGATGCAGCTAATGGCAGCATACATAAAGGGAGCTATTATCGCAGATTATTTAGTAAACTGCATTTAATGTAAATACACTCAAATTTGTCATCCAGTGTGACCAACATACACACTTTGGAAACAGAGAATTCGCTTATTTGCAAAGTGTTGTTTCAGCTGTTGATTTGTTGCGGTATGTATGTTGTTTAGTTGACAATAACTATGTTAATTCCGAAAGAAAGCAGAACATAAAACTAAAAATTGTGATAAAAATTTAAATTATTTCTGCAATATTTGGGGTTAAAATTATGCTGTTAAAATAATCCAATTTGTTTTTTTTGTTATGTTTTTTTTTTTTGCTTTTATCAAATTGGTTAAATTTTGTTTTGCAATCATTGCGGAGCATACGGACAGTTACGGTCAGTGAAAAGTATCCAACTCTGTAAACGCCATTATCCATTTGATGTTTTTCCGTCAAGTTTATGCGAGCACGATACTGGCGTTATCAGTGCATTTTATCGGGAGTTAATGATTATTGTATCTAATTTCATTAAGCATAGTTAGTTGTATGAGTGCTTTTGTAGTACGTTTTCTTGCGTGAAATGTAATATTATAGAAACGTGTATGTATTGGTCCGCCATTTTCCGTACAGGTGTGTGTTATCAAGCGCCAAACCAACGTGTATTGTCGTTCCGGTGTTTATTAGTTTCGTGTAACCGGTGAAACGCGATATGTACTGAATGAGTCAACAAATTAATTCGTATCAGAGGCTGAGAAACGTGTCGAAGAATTGCCTCAGAAAAACGTGTGTACAGAAATGCGCACAGGAATTACGGACTATAAGTCATAATCTTTGTTTGTAAATAATGGTCTTCTTAGCCCAATACAATCAATCAATAACACATGGACAATATACTCGTACTATGAAAGTCAAAGCATACACACCTGACGAGTAGCAGAATTATTTGTAAAATTTTGAATAATTAAATATATATTTATGAAATTTGACTTATTTTAAATTTGCCAACTACATTTCCCATCCCAAACATACAATTCAGGTCCTTGAAAAACAATTGGGCGTGCTACGTCTAAAATTGCATTCATTCCGATGTGCATTTTTTTTACAGTTTCACTATGTGTACATGTTATTGAGACTGACAGGCTGTAAATGTAATATAGAATACTAATTGCAGTAAAACTTATTAAATTTTTTTGCATATTACTTACCTTAAACACACATCTGATCGTTCCTTTGCAATAATTTTTTATTTTTTTTTTCTATTTCCTAATCATCTACACTAGGCATATTCAAACTTCAAAGCAAAAACAAAATAACATCATTAGGACTGATTAGGTCGTAAAGGTAACAATAACGAAGGCTATGTGGCGCAATGGATAACGCATCTGACTACGGATCAGAAGATTCCAGGTTCGAATCCTGGCAGAGTCGAATGTAGTTTTATAATTATCATATTTAGAATTGATTTTCTTTTTATATTAAATCTCTGGTATATTATAGATACCTTTCAGTGGAAAACGTCACGTTATAAACGGATTATTATGACAGGTTTTATGTTTTAGGAGTAATAAGAATATCGATGCTATTTGAACGTGTTAACCTTATAATTTAAGTGTGTAAACATAGGGGCCAGTGACAAACTGCGATTCCCACTTATGATGCTCATCTGTATGGACAGCGTTGCGTTAGTTTGTTTGAAGTTTTTTAGTAGATTGATGTAACTATGTTTATGCTATTTATTTTGTAGTGTTATTTTTTAAGTTTAATGGCAATAGTGTGGTGAAACTAAATTCCGATTTTGATTGGATCTCCGTTGCCTACAATAACTTTGAAAAGAGTGACCAAAAAATCAAAGAACACAATATATGGATAAGGAACACATATGCAATATAAATGAGATAATTTAAATAATCGCACATATGGAACAAGAGACAACGATCCAGTTAGACAAACACCGAAACAGAAACAAAAAAATACAGTACAATTATGACAACACGAAAAAAAGCCAAAACCACAAAATAAACAAACAATGTAGTAAGTCAAAATAAATACACATATAAAATACACATACAAATTATAGTGATAAATATATAAATTGATCCAAAAAATTAAGATCCAGTTCGACACCGAACAACACAAAACACCACGGGCAGCACAAGTTTAAAAAAACAGATGGCTTAATAAACAGTAACAAGTTAAAAACAGTAAAAAGTCACGACGATTCGGCAGCTGCGATCTGCTCCCGTCTTCAGGTGATTGTTTATATGATTTAAGAGTGTCATATACCTATGTTTAATATGGCAGTTATATATATATAGTTGAGACGGATTTGTCGTTTACATTAAATAATTTAAACGAATTCGACCAATCAATCTTTGTATGCTGTACATCATATACTAGCAGTGCCATTCACGCATATAGAGAGCCTCTTTTAAGCATTTTTGTACCATAGCGACAAATGAGAAAAATAAAGCATATGCTATATCTTGGGGACCAGTCAACCGATACCCACGAAATTCTTTACNAAATGAGAAAAATAAAGCATATGCTATATCTTGGGGACCAGTCAACCGATACCCACGAAATTCTTTACACAATAGCGTTAAGGTATGCTATGTATTTTTTAATGATTTAAGTGGTTCAGACACTTATTTTGAATTTGTTGGTCCAGTAAAAATTTCAGGTTACTAAGTATTATCTACCAAAACATTAAACTGATTAAAACCGTAGCTGTTGCATATAGGAATCGTGCCGGAACACGTTGCTGGTAGGCGGATTTTCTCAGGGGTCTCCCGTTCTCCACACCCTTTTGTTCCGGAGCTGCCCTACACTCATCTCGCTTCACCCTCAAAGACTCGCCGTATCTCGATGTTAAGAGTCACCCAAATCTCCTCATTCTCTTCACTCACCCCGAAGTTGACGCTTATGAATCCTACCTCCGTAACACAGTTGGCAGTATGCCAGCATATAGTACGAGGATTTCTCTGTCCGAGTCCCGGGCAAGGCACATGTATGTTTGCAATTGTCTAACTAGTATTGCATATGTTTCTGGTTCCATCTATAATGATATCGCTGTCAGCGAGGCGTCAAGGCCTGTACCTACCATCCAAGATTTTAGGAACGTCATAAAAATTACTTGTGTCAATATAGCGGAAAGTAAGCTCCTTACTTATGTCGGTAAGTTCTTGTTATATTATGGAACCTTTAAACAAGCACAAGAATGTTCATTCTTGAGATATTACATTTTTGGTAAAAGCCTTTTTTGGTTACTTTTTTTCTCGAAGATGGTGGATTTTACTAAAGCAGGACATTTCGGCAATTTTCAAAAAAATGATGAGTTGACAGTGCCGAACACATCGCAAAATATATTATTTTGTAAATAGTTTTGTCCGCGCTGCATCTAAGTTTAAGTGCCAGCGCTCATAACGTAATCAGTACTTGGATGCCTTTACTTTCAAATATCAGTAAAGACTGTTTATCGGTTAAGAGGATATTCTTTTCAGAAGTACTAAATTAACTGTAAATCTATACTAATATAATAAAGCGGAAGAGTTTGTTTGTTTGAACGCTCTAATGTCTGGAACTACCAGTCGGATTTCAAAAATTCTTTTTGCATTTGATAGCTCATTTGTTGACGAAGGTTAAATGCTATTCAACATCACGATACAACTCTTAAAAAGAATGAAAGTCAGAAAAAACGCTAAGCGAAATCGAAGTAATAGCGTGGGCGGGCAATGCAATGCGGTGAGTCGGAGACCGAGGGCGTACAACCGACGAGAACCGAACAAGAACCAAACCGAGCATTACCGAGAACAGCCGAACTGTGCACGTCTTCGAGGTACTATACCGCCCGGCTAAGACGCTTGGTCGGCTCCCTTCGAAACAGTTGTGTCCTACACGGAATTTGTTTGAGCTTATATACGTTGGTTGAATAATTTTCATTTTTTTTATTTGGTGGGTCAATACTAAAAAGTAGGTATTTGAAAATAGATTTCACATTGTTTTTAATGTTTAATTTGTAAATACTTACATAAAAACACATTGTTTTATATATTAGAATTTGTATTTTATTTTTGTTTAGTTGGTTTGTGCTTAGTAATTAGGTATGTAGGTTACGGTTTATGTTTTTTATCTAATAGGTTTGCAGTTCAGGCATAAGTATCACTACGTTCGTTTTTCCGAATTTCATTGATTTGTTTAATTTGTACTAAGGAAGTAACAATATAAAAGTAAGTTCATGGATAATAAGTTATTTAAAAATAGGTTTCATATTGTTTTAAATGTTTAATTTGTAAATACTTACATAAAGACACATTGTTGTATATATTAGAATTTGTATTTTATTTTTGTTTAGTTGGTTAGTACTTAGTAATTAGGTATGTAGGTTACGGTTTATGTTTTTTATCTAATAGGTTTGCAGTTCAGGCATAAGTATCACTACGTTCGTTTTTCCAAATTTCATTGATTTGTTTAATTTGTACTAAGGAAGTAACAATATAAAAGTAAGTTCATGGATAATAAGTTATTTAAAAATAGGTTTCATATTGTTTTTAACGCTTAATTTGTAAATACTTATTTAAAAATGATGATTTCAATTTTTTAAGAGGTGGGTGAAAGGGGCTGGGATATACAGTGAGAGGGACTATTATAGAAATTGACTATTATAGAAACGTGTGTGTATTGGTCAGCCATTTTCCGTACCGTTGTGTGTTATCAAGAGCCAAATCAGCGTGTATTGTCGTTCCGAGGTTTATTAGTTTCGTGTAACCGGTGAAATGTTTTATGTACAGAATGAGTCTGCAAATTAACTTGTATCACAGGCGGACAAACGTGTCGAAGAACTGCCACAGAAAAACGTGTGTACAGGAATTGCGAATAGGAATTACGGACTATAATACATAATCTTTTGTAAATAATGTAATTCGAAACTGTTATTTGAATGGTTGAGATGTACGTGGCGTACAAAACTATAATTTCAATGCTGTATTTGAACGTAAATATAAACGTTTATATTATGGATAATCCAACAGGTGTAATATTAATTTTGCCAAAAAAAATTTGACGTACGACCGGAATGTGTTTATTATTCGCATCGCTTCGAACAACATAATATTCATCCCGTTGTCTTCTTTTAGCGAGGCTGAAACTTTACAGGTATTAATAATTTAATGTAACTCTCCTACAAACAAGATTCTCTACTGGTCTACTAAAACAATACGTACGTAATTAAAAATTAAACCGTCTCATAAGAAATACAGCAAAATAATGCCGTCTCATGATAGACGTAAAACTCAAGTCTCACCTAACCTCTCCACCCATAATAAAATAAACAGTGCCCGACCAGCAAAACATGAACTTAAGGAAAATTAAGTAATCGGGAATGGTTACCTACATTGACGATCAACACTTGTTAACACAATTTATTTTCTTCATATATAGAACAGCAGTAAAGGAAAGATAGATTGTCACCACGATACAATTCTAGACCTGTCAGAATAGGTGAATTGATATGAAATAGAGTGTCTTCTTAGACCAATATAATTAATCAATAACACATGGACAATGTACTCATACTATGATAGTCAAAACATCAACATTAGTCGAGTAGCAGAATTATTTTTAAAATTTTGAATAATTGAATATATATTTATGAAATTTGACTTATTTTAAATTTGCATACTACATTTCCCATCCCAAACATCCAATTCAGTTCCTTGAAAAACATTGCATTTATTCCGATTTGCATTTCTTTACAGTTTCATATGTGTACATGTTAGTGAGGCTGACAGGCTGTGAATGTAATATAAAATACCAATTTTATTAAAACGCATTATATTTATTTGCATATTACCTACCTTAACGACGCATCTGAGCGTTCCTTGGCTATCTTTGCTTTTTTTTTTTTTGTAATGAGTGTTTAGCTTTTATAAACGATCTTTCTACATACACTGGAATATATAATAAAACAGTTTTCAGACAGTCTGAATTATTTGAAAAACTGAATTCTCTCATCTACCAGTTCCTTAATATCCGGTAGCAAATTCTCACTGCCTCCGTCATCCAATGTTATCTCAATAACGACCAGTTCTTAATTCAATAACTTCGGCATCTCGGCGGTGACTGATCAATGTCCGGCCGGAAGTGAGTGAATAAATACGTGACGGATGCGCCTGCTACTGGACTGGGGCTCGAAGGACACGAAACGGAGTTTGAAATTATAGGTGAGAAGCGACCCTTAAGAAGATATTATGTCGTTACTGGGAAACATATTCGTCATATAGACATGTTATATTTATGTCATGTAATGCGTCTAATTGGTAAAATACTAGAAATCTCTTTATTGCGAATATTCACCACACTTTTATTCCCAATCATCTACACTATTCATATTCACACTTCAAAATAAAAACAAAATAACATCAGTAGGAGTCATTAGATCGTGATTGCAATAATCACGAGGCCCTGTGGCGCAATGGATAACGCGTCTGACTACGGATCAGAAGATTCCAGGTTCGAATCCTGGCAGGGTCGAATGTAGTTTTATTATTACCATATTTCGAATTGATTTTGTTATAATATCAAATGTATGGTAAATTACAGATACCTTCCAGTGGAAAACGTCATTTTATAAAAGGATTATTATGACGTGCTTTATTTTTCAAAAGGAATAAGAATATCGATGCTATTTCAAAATGTTGACCTCATAATTTAAGTGTAACCATAATGGCCTTCACATGAACATGATATTTGTGTTCTGAGACCACCAATTAACACTATGCTGTTGATTTAATCTCAGGGTGTTTGCTTTATCCTTCTATTTTAAGCTCTGACAAACGACGATCTTTGGACGTGAACTAATGGTTGTTTACAAAAATAATAATTTTATACAGATGCGATTCATAAGTGGGAATCGCATTTCGCTAAGTGGTCTGTCACTGGCCTTGCACCTCCGTTCTTAGACTCCAGGTGGACGGCATTTCAATACTTCCAGGAAGAGTTCTCATGTGTTCATGATGAAGGGGGCTGAGGAAGGTTTTAGCGGACAATGCTGACGTTTGTGGGTTTTCTCACGCGATGCTCCCAACTTATTTTAGAAGCAGCTCCACTCCAACCCATATCATCTCTTCCATTTCTTTGGTTGGTCGGAACGACATTAATGTTTTTCGGATACGCGACAACCAGCCGGGTCCACTTAGCATCAGTCCTCTCCTCCCATCTAACCGTGTTATTAGCCCTGCCTGAAAGCGCCAACAGCGTGAGATTTTTCCTTTTCATATGTGCATCATTAACATCTTATTCTTTCAAGCATTCCCGTGGTAGTTAATCAGCAATTGCAAACATACAGTAATCAGTATATTAATGCCTTTGGAAATGTTCAAATTCAAATATCAGTCAAGGCTATTCACGGTAAAAAAGGATTTTGATACCAACATTTGAAATATTAACACCCCATTATTACCTACTACGGAAGACGCAATGGTATGCTGGTGTCAAGCTAAGTTCCCAGCCAATTGGCAAAAACAGTTTGGAGACTAGACGTTGCGTTTTGAGTGTAATGTTTAAATTTATGGCCACTGAAGCAAAGTATGGTTTTCTTGTTTCGTACCACGATCATAGCAGGACAAGTATGGACACAGGCGTGAAAACTGATAACTTTGTTGAATTATTTAGTAAATTAAATAGTGACAGAGTGCTGTTATTAAATTAGAGGAATTTTACATGGTCAATAAAGGGGTAAGTACAGTATCCTTAAAATCTCAGTTCAAACTATTTTAAAATTTCTTTAAACTATTTGTGCTTGACCGAATTAGGTCTTGAAGAAACCGAATAGCGTTGTACCAAATTACTGCTGTAACAAAATAACCAAACAAAAATTGTGAGTATATTTATATATTTTATTCTTACATAAAACCTTTGATACAAACAACGTAAAAACGCAATATTTTGGTATAACGTTTTTGGTACTATTTGGTACAGCACTGTTTTGGTACAGCGCTATGCGGCTACATCAGGAAGTAACTAAATGTGTCAATATGAGTGTTAGCTCATGAACGTGCACATTAGAGTTCGAATTTTCAAATGACTATGATACTGACGTACACAAAAATTTAACGGCTTCACATAATGCATGAATAAAGTGATGAGTTCCATAGCATTATAAATTTCACAAAATCAAGCATGGTTAACAGAAGTGCTCAATTAACAGTAAATATTCCATAGTTAAAGTTTCCTATATTACTAAGTGAATTTTGACATGATTAACTTACAACATATTTAAGAATAACAATTTTGTTGTAACGTTTCCAGTTACTAACTTTACTTGAAATGAAAAATGTCACTTCAGTATCAACGGGACTACGGAAACGAGAATATAAACCTTTTGCAATAACATAACTCAAGCTTATTCAAGCGGACGTGAATTCTAATCGTTCCCCGCCCAAAATTTTTTTTTTTAGATATATATGTNGAATTCTAATCGTTCCCCGCCCAAAATTTTTTTTTTTAGATATATATGTCCTTTTTCATTGATAAATACAGTTCATTTTGAAAATTTGTATCTTGTTTGATATATTTTATTGGGGTGATATTCATAAATTTTTTTCATCCACTTGTTTTCGTGAGAAGACAGATGAGAANCGTGTATTGTCGTTCCGAGGTTTATTAGTTTCGTGTAACCGGTGAAATGTTTTATGTACAGAATGAGTCTGCAAATTAACTTGTATCACAGGCGGACAAACGTGTCGAAGAACTGCCACAGAAAAACGTGTGTACAGGAATTGCGAATAGGAATTACGGACTATAATACATAATCTTTTGTAAATAATGTAATTCGAAACTGTTATTTGAATGGTTGAGATGTACGTGGCGTACAAAACTATAATTTCAATGCTGTATTTGAACGTAAATATAAACGTTTATATTATGGATAATCCAACAGGTGTAATATTAATTTTGCCAAAAAAAATTTGACGTACGACCGGAATGTGTTTATTATTCGCATCGCTTCGAACAACATAATATTCATCCCGTTGTCTTCTTTTAGCGAGGCTGAAACTTTACAGGTATTAATAATTTAATGTAACTCTCCTACAAACAAGATTCTCTACTGGTCTACTAAAACAATACGNAAACTTTACAGGTATTAATAATTTAATGTAACTCTCCTACAAACAAGATTCTCTACTGGTCTACTAAAACAATACATACGTAATTAAAAATTAAACCGTCTCATAAGAAGTACAGCAAAATAATGCCGTCTCATGATAGACGTAAAACTCAAGTCTCACCTAACCTCTCCACCCATAATAAAATAANTACAGCAAAATAATGCCGTCTCATGATAGACGTAAAACTCAAGTCTCACCTAACCTCTCCACCCATAATAAAATAAACAGTGCCCGACCAGCAAAACATGAACTTAAGGAAAATTAAGTAATCGGGAATGGTTACCTACATTGATCATAACACTTGTTAACACAATTTATTTTCTTCATATATAGAACAGCAGTAAAGGAAAGATAGATTGTCACCACGATACAATTCTAGACCTGTCAGAATAGGTGAATTGATATGAAATAGAGTGTCTTCTTAGACCAATATAATTAATCAATAACACATGGACAATGTACTCNAATAGGTGAATTGATATGAAATAGAGTGTCTTCTTAGACCAATATAATTAATCAATAACACATGGACAATGTACTCATACTATGATAGTCAAAACATCAACATTAGTCGAGTAGCAGAATTATTTTTAAAATTTTGAATAATTGAATATATATGTAAGAAATTTGACTTATTTTAAATTTGCATACTACATTTCCCATCCCAAACATCCAATTCAGTTCCTTGAAAAACATTGCATTTATTCCGATTTGCATTTCTTTACCGTTTCATATGTGTACATGTTAGTGAGGCTGACAGGCTGTGAATGTAATATAAAATACCAATTTTATTAAAACGCATTATATTTATTTGCATATTACCTACCTTAACCACGCATCTGAGCGTTCCTTGGCTATCTTTGCTTTTTTTTTTTTTGTAATGAGTGTTTAGCTTTTATAAACGATCTTTCTACATACACTGGAATATATAATAAAACAGTTTTCAGACAGTCTGAATTATTTGAAAAACTGAATTCTCTCATCTACCAGTTCCTTAATATCCGGTAGCAAATTCTCACTGCCTCCGTCATCCAATGTTATCTCAATAACGACCCGTTCTTNGTTCTTATTTCATAAACTTCGGCATCTCGGCGGTGACTGATCAATGTCCGGCCGGAAGTGAGTGAATAAATACGTGACGGATGCGCCTGCTACTGGACTGAGGCTCGAAGGACACGAAACGGAGTTTGAAATTATAGGTGAGAAGCGACCCTTAAGAAGATATTATGTCGTTACTGGGAAACATAATCGTCATATAGACATGTTATATTTATGTCATGTAATGCATCTAATTGGTAAAATACTAGAAATCTCTTTATTGCGAATATTCACCACACTTTTATTCCCAATCATCTACACTAGACATATTCACACTTCAAAATAAAAACAAAATAACATCAGTAGGAGTCATTAGATCGTGATTGCAATAATCACGAGGCCCTGTGGCGCAATGGATAACGCGTCTGACTACGGATCAGAAGATTCCAGGTTCGAATCCTGGCAGGGTCGAATGTAGTTTTATTATTACCATATTTCGAATTGATTTTGTTATAATATCAAATGTATGGTAAATTACAGATACCTTTCAGTGGAAAACGTCATTTTATAAAAGGATTATTATGACAGGCTTTATTTTTCAAAAGGAATAAGAATATCGATGCTATTTCAAAATGTTGACCTCATAATTTAAGTGTAACCATAATGGCCTTCACATGAACATGATATTTGTGTTCTGAGACCACCAATTAACACTATGCTGTTGATTTAATCTCAGGGTGTTTGCTTTATCCTTCTATTTTAAGCTCTGACAAACGACGATCTTTGGACGTGAACTAATGGTTGTTTACAAAATTAATAATTTTATACAGATGAGATTCATAAGTGGGAATCGCATTTCGCTAAGTGGTCTGTCACTGGCCTTGCACCTCCGTTCTTAGACTCCAGGTGGACGGCATTTCAATACTTCCAGGAAGAGTTCTCATGTGTTCTTGTGGAAGGGGGCTGAGGAAGGTTTTAGCGGACAATGCTGACGTGTGTGGGTTTTCTCACGCGATGCTCCCAACTTATTTTAGAAGCAGCTCCACTCCAACCCATATCATCTCTTCCATTTCTTTGGTTGGTCGGAACGACATGAATGTTTTTCGGATACGCGACAACCAGCCGGGTCCACTTAGCATCAGTCCTCTCCTCCCATCTAACCGTGTTATTAGCCCTGCCTGAAAGCGCCAACAGCGTGAGATTTTTCCTTTTCATATGTGCATCATTAACATCTTATTATTTCAAGCATTCCCGTGGTAGTTAATCAGCAATTGCAAACATACAGTAATCAGTATATTAATGCCTTTGGAAATGTTCAAATTCAAATATCAGTCAAGGCTATTCACGGTAAAAAAGGATTTTGATACCAACATTTGAAATATTAACACCCCATTATTACCTACTACGGAAGACGCAATGGTATGCTGGTGTCAAGCTAAGTTCCCAGCCAATTGGCAAAAACAGTTTGGAGACTAGACGTTGCGTTTTGAGTGTAATGTTTAAATTTATGGCCACTGAAGCAAAGTATGGTTTTCTTGTTTCGTACCACGATCATAGCAGGACAAGTATAGACACAGGCGTGAAAACTCATAACTTTGTTGAATTATTTAGTAAATTAAATAGTGACAGAGTGCTGTTATTAAAGTAGAGGAATTTTACATGGTTAATAAAGGGGTAAGTACAGTATCCTTAAAATCTCAGTTCAAACTATTTTAAAATTTCTTTAAACTATTTGTGCTTGACCGAATTAGGTCTTGAAGAAACCGAATAGCGTTGTACCAAATTACTGCTGTAACAAAATAACCAAACAAAAATTGTGAGTATATTTATATATTTTATTCTTACATAAAACCTTTGATACAAACAACGTAAAAACGCAATATTTTGGTATAACGTTTTTGGTACTATTTGGTACAGCACTGTTTTGGTACAGCGCTATGCGGCTACATCAGGAAGTAACTAAATGTGTCAATATGAGTGTTAGCTCATGAACGTGCACATTAGAGTTCGAATTTTCAAATGACTATGATACTGACGTACACAAAAATTTAACGGCTTCACATAATGCATGAATAAAGTGATGAGTTCCATAGCATTATAAATTTCACAAAATCAAGCATGGTTAACAGAAGTGCTCAATTAACAGTAAATATTCCATAGTTAAAGTTTCCTATATTACTAAGTGAATTTTGACATGATTAACTTACAACATATTTAAGAATAACAATTTTGTTGTAACGTTTCCAGTTACTAACTTTACTTGAAATGAAAAATGTCACTTTAGTATCAACGGGACTACGGAAACGAGAATATAAACCTTTTGCAATAACATAACTCAAGCTTATTCATGCGGACGTGAATTCTAATCGTTCCCCGCCCAAAATTTTTTTTTTTAGATATATATGTCCTTTTTCATTGATACATACAGTTCATTTTGAAAATTTGTATCCTGTTTGATATATTTTATTGGGGTGATATTCATAAATTTTTTTCATCCACTTGTTTTCGTGAGAAGAGAGATGAGAAATTGTATTTATGATTTTATTGTTTTTATTAATTTTGGTATTAACTTGTTTCAGAGTACACTGGACACAGTATTCGTAAACTTACGACACACAGTTGTATTACAAGTAACAAAGTATTTTCACAATTATTACATATGCAGTAACGAACATTGAAAGTATTTTTACCAACTGATATTCATTCTATACATCGCGCCGAATGTGCAACGTAATGTTAGATCTGTTCGTTTGTAGGTAGTGCGCAATAATACAGTATGGCAGTATGCGAATCAATAGGTTTCAACTATGCAGTATGCTTTTAAAATATTCCGGTAAGTAAAAAGTTAAAGAACCTTCACACCAAGGCAGTGTCTGCTGTTATCCGTTCGCACATGGAAATCTACTTCTAAATTATTGCCACCCGTCGAGGCCAAAATCAATCTGGAAGCCACAGCACTGGGATGCCAGTGTCAAACAGAGTCAACTGGATATGTCCCTTATGATTCATATGTTCATATTTTTGTGTAAAAAACGTTTTCGGAAGTACGATGATTGTTTGTCCGATCTTAAAACAGAAGTCAAAAGCGACAACGCACGGATATTAAATCCACAGCGTAGTGCTAATTGCTGGATGTATTATACCGAAATAAATTATAATGTTACATAGATGCGTGTTCTAACATACACGATAGTATTGGTACCTTGTAATATCACTCAATTTTTCATGCCTTAAAAAATGTCATTTTCGCCATTACAATATTTGCAATCAGTGATATTTCTACAGAATTAAGGACAAATATATCCCGGGATAGGCAAGTTGATAAATGTTAAAACACTCGACACTGCCAGGATTCGAACCTGGAATCTTCTGATCCGAAGTCAGACGCGTTATTAATTGCGCCACAGGGCCGCTATCGTGCAATGTCACTGTTCTATGGTCTGGTTTTTTTAAATGAAGATATGTTGATGGTAGACGACTATGCTGTGATTAATTGCAGTAATAAATTTCCTAGTGTAACCAGAACTCGATTTACCATGCTCCGAGTGCTCATTAAGTCCGTGTCAGGAACTTCGTCTTTCTAAAGTTATCAATGCCGTTAGCGGTCACCGCTCGTTGGCGACGCCCGAACCTCAAAACTGTATTAATTTAATTATTATCTATATAACTTCTGTGTGCTTGCTATTTATAGGTTCAATAGTGATAACATCTTTTCCGCAGTGTCTGCTAACAATTAGCAATTACAGAAGAACATGCAGTCTACTCAGCAATTACTAGCGTAGACCTACGTATAACCACTATGGGACGTAGCGCAAAAGCTACTGGCTGGAAACTATAGGCCATTCTCGGTTAGTTCACACTTTACTGAAGCCCTGCTTAATTTCTACTTTTGGTTACCGATTACATATCATTCCGCTATATGTAAACATAAACACTGTCATTTGACTACGTTTTAACTGTCAAATGCTTGTTTACTGTGAAGAGCTGTTACAAGCATTTAGTCACATTTCAAATACTTTTCGTATGAATGTTCACATTTAAGGCCAATAACTATATTTAGGTCAGCTATATGTATGAATTTTCTAAAAAGGTCTAATTTGACGACAGTTCTTATATTTATCATTTCACATTTCTAGCATATTTGTTATACACGACATAGCACATTACACATATTACACGTTAATATTTTCCCACGGCTGTGTTTAACCCTGTTATAACTGCGGAAGAAATGACAATAGTATTTAAGCTCTTGTTATTGATGTGTGTTGAGTTGTTCCGTTAAAAGGGACGGCCTCAGTTGGAATAAAAATTAAAACGAAGGAACAATCAGTCCAATGAAAGGACACAGAAAATTCATGCACACAACTCGTGTCGCTTAATTGTTGTACGTAGCAACGACAATCTTAAAAGATAGCGATGAACATGCACACAAATAGGACTACCGTAACTTTTATTCGAATCATATTTCTATGCATTCGTACGTACTGTTTTCTAGGTTAATTTAATTATTTATTTAAATTTAACTGTGTGGCCTTAGTATTTTGTTGAGGTAGTGGCAAACATTAAAATCACAGAAACGTAAGCACGTTACCCAATTGTGTTTAAAACACCAAGGACAAGGTTACAACGTTGTGATAAATAGACGTGACTTTCAAACAATTACTCTTTTCTTAAAAACAGTTCCGGTTAGAAAGGATAAATCTCACTGTTCTATATTTGCAATCACACACACACTGGTCTATCGTGACATAATGACCATAGTACTGTCTCTCACACAGCGATCACGGCGCACTTTACAGTATATCGTTACTTGCATAGGTAGGTTTAAAAAACGCGATGAGTACGTACTTGACGCTTCGTTCAGAAACATGCCACATAATGTTGGCGTCGCCGGTCGACAGTTCTACCGACATCGGATTTGTAGCCGCCGTCCCACGATGACATCTTAATACATTATAAGAAGAATCCAAAGAATTACATCTCGTTTCAGTTCTAAAAAAAAAATTAAACGCTAGTATTTTTGCTGTAGTAAGTATGAAATATGCCAACATTAAAAACTTTAAAAATTCTCCTACTACTACAGGCGGTGCGAAACTTCCCGATATAGAGAAAGATATAGAGAGAAAAAGAGATAGCGACAAGTTCCGCTCCGCCTATTGAATTTCCTTCCTCGTACGAAAAAAAAAACACCGTGTCACTAGTCACTATGGCTTAAGCACGGTAATTTACACTGATATTGTTAACTGTAACAGTGATATATGTTTTTTCCGCGTTACCTAAAAATTTTAATATATCAATATGTAATGTTTAATTTATAAATAGCATACCAAAAAACCTAGATTCAAACAATATTTTNAAAATTTTAATATATCAATATGTAATGTTTAATTTATAAATAGCATACCAAAAAACCTAGATTCAAACAATATTTTAACTGTGAATTATTTCTTACTAGCTGTTGCCAACACATTGCTGATCTCATAGATTTTAATTTGTATTTAATACGAAATAAATACTACAAGTTATAGCAAACACTACGTAAGAGTATCATTTGTTCAGGAATACANATTTAATACGAAATAAATACTACAAGTTATAGCAAACACTACGTAAGAGTATCATTTGTTCAGGAATACAGTAATGAAAGGTAATCACAGTATTATATATTTGTGGTATACAATCCATTGAAATAACAGGTTGAGATGTTTCACCTAGGGCGATCTTTCAAAGGTTCGTTTCAAGCCATACAAAGAAACCGTGAATGGACTATAAACATTAATTGCTACGCCACCCACGACCGCATATAACTCAGCTCTTTTCTTAATCCTTTGTATGGTGAAAGGCCAGTTGATAGTTATCCTGCAGCACAGGACCGGCGAGTGCGACAGATGAGCATTAACCGCTACTCGGAAATCAAATAAAACTTTAATAAAAGCAAATTCACGATCCAAATAATTTTCTAACATACGAAACGCAAAATAATAATATTTTTGAGCGAGAGTTATATACCAGTACTCGTGAGCGTCATAACAGTAAATCATACTTTGAATTCCCGACGGAGTAACACTAGGATATTGGCATGTGGTAACCGCGCCGGACGATGCCACTGGTCGGGAGATTTCACCGGGGGAATCTCCCGTCCCGCCCTTGCATTACGGCGCTTGAACAAACTCACCCACCTCCCTTCATCATCAAAGACTCTCAAAACATCGATGTTAAGAGCCACCAAAACCTATCCACTCCACACATTATTAGACAATTATAATTATTATCACTTCCAGGTAATTCTTTATGGCGGCTCGTGTGTCGTACGTAACTAAAATGAATCGTGTGTGTTTACAAATAAATACCATGTAAGTTATAACACACAATGAAATGAAATAATTCTTGACACTACACATACCTGGCAGCTTATTTGTAAATT
>NQII01012794.1:0-21661 GCA_002778355.1 Clitarchus hookeri
CTAGAAATCCTGCTGTCGGATACAGAAAAAAAGGTTTTAAGAAAAACTGTTAGCAAACACGACTGTTTTCATAACTTCTTTTGCATAAGATATAAATACATAACCTTTACCTCTGGTCTGCTCTGGCTGCGTACATAAATTTGGTGAATGAGGCCACACAAGAAAGCAGTCTGTTGTGGAAAGTTACAGATCGTCCAGAAGTCTTCAAACATTACACAGGCCTAGCAAAAAAATATTTTGTGAAAACTTTTTTAATAAATGCAGCTGCATCTTATGTATTTTTGGATGCTGAAACCGAATATGGCATCAGTTTTTTTGTATCACCCACAGTTCTCTCACAATATGCATTTGTATTTAAAAACGCGATATATGTGATTGCATTTAAAAAAAATTCATTACATACATTTAAAGTGTTTATTTTTTGCTATTTACTTTCTCTCTTCTCTTTGAAGATTCTTATGTTGCTTTTTCTCCGGTGTGATGCATTTTGTTGTTTTTGGTGAAGTGACCAGCAGTACTCACCCATCATGCTGGCATTCCACCGTCNGGACCAGCAGTACTCACCCATCTTGCTGGGATTCCACCGTCCCTGGTAAGGTTTCTCCATCACGTTTATGTTCTGGTGAAACCACTCCCCTCCCTGCTCTTCACTCACATCACCCAAGTTGTCAGGGAAAAAGTCAAGATGGTTGTGTAAGAAGTGGACTTTAAGGCTCATCAGGCATCCCAGATTTTTGAACTTGTGTATTATATTAGCAACGATCAGCTCATAGTTTGGGTCTTTAACATTGCCCAAAAAACTTAGTCACAACTTGCTTAAATGAAATCCAAGCCGCCTTTTCCTTTGCAGTAATTTTTGTTTCAAAGTCGGAATCGAACATCATTTTACGAATGTCAGGCCCAACGAAAACCCCTTCTTTCAGTTTGGCTCCTGAGGAATGAGGAAACTTTTCACATTAATACCTAAAACATTCACCATATTTAGGCAAGGCTTTTACGAACTGTTTCATTAAACCTAATTTAATGTGAAGAGGTAGTAGAAATTTTTTTTTGGATCTATAAAAGATTTATGCAAAATGTTCTTCTTTCCAGGTGTTAAGGTTTTTCTTGCAGGCCAATGTTTTGTGGACAAGTGTCGATCCCTTGCTCTGCTGTCCCACTCACATAAAAAAACATGGAAATTTAGTAAATCCCTTTTGTTGGCCTAGGAGCATGCAAACTACTTTCAAATCTCCACACATCATTCAATCGTGAGCAGGGTAGTTCATTTACTTAAAAATAATGTCTAGATTTTAGTAAGTTTCCTTCATATGGACTGAATGAGCCACAGGCAGTGAAGCATAAGTATTACCATTGTGTAAAAGAACAGCTTTTAAGCTAGTTTTTGATGAGTCTATAAAAAGCCTCCATTCTTTATTGTTGTACTCAATTCCAAATTCATTCATTAGACCACCAATATCATGGCAGTACACCAAATCCTGTTCTTGCTTTAAANACACAAAATCCTGTCCTTGCTTTAAAAACTTAGCGAACTGTTGACTCATGTTATATATTGATAAATAGATGCTCCAGGTGCCAACAACAGTTTTTCTTTTAGCCTAGAGTCAAGCAATTCAGCTTTCTCTTTAGTCAAACATAAATCTCTTACCAAATGATAACTGAGCCTGTGTAAACAACTGAGGTTCTAAACTTTCTGGAGAGCATTGGAACTCATCATCATCCGATTTACCTTCATCAGATTCAGTTTCACTGGACTGATCTAGTAAAACGTCATCAATAGCCTGTGATGGCTCAGGGACAGGAAGTTCCGGACCATGACTGACTGGCCGAATAGCTGAAGGAAGAGTAGGGTAAACAATTAGTTTCTTATTTTTTGGAGTTATATCCAGTAACATCAATGCTACAAAAACAACAATAGTCTGAATGATTTTTAAGTTCTCTCCATATCATGGGTACTGCAAATCTAAAAGCTGTATTTTCTTTTTTTGACCATTTTATAAGGTCTTCAACACAAGCATAGCATACCTTGTGTGGAGCCCAAAGGTTTTCTTGATCACCGAGTTTTGTTCCAAAATATACCAGGTACACTTTTTTTTACAAACTCTGTAATGTTTCTTTGATGTTTTTTAATTACAAACTCTACACATATATACCAAAAACTGTTAGGAAAGTTTTTACATCCACGGTTAGCCATACTTGGAGCACATGGGCAAAAAGCTGAAAAGTGAGGTTGTGTTGACTGAAAGAAAACAAACTGTCGTACCACCACTGCCAACCTAATTTAATTTAGATTTACTGTATGTTTTAGAATATTAATAATGTATAACAAGTATATAAAAATGTATATAAAAATATATAAAGTATGTAAAAATGCACACATATTAGATAAACAATGAATTTCTCACATTTCGTTTATTCAAATGTGAAAAAAAATGGTGGGTGTTATAACTTTTTTATTATTATTTTCGGACTCAGCACACCAAAAATATAAGAATCCGGGAAAATCATTAAAACAGTTTTTTTATCGTTGGCTTGTGTTACCTGTCTTTATTTTTCTGTAAGAGTCTGGCACAATTATTTGGGCAGCCACAATTGAAATTCTGAAAGTGTTTACTTTCCATGACATTTCCTTTCCGATTTGTGTATGTTTTATCACTTTTTGGCAACTTCTTTGCAGGTTTCTGACGATGCTCGCTAGGAAGTCTTTGCCCTTTTTGACATAATCGTCCCTATTGTTCCCTTTCTTCCTGTTAATTTACGTCTCTGTCTCTTATCTGATACTGCACCAGCATAATAGTTCATTTCTATGGCAAAAAGATTTGTGTATACAATGTTGAAACAAAAATAATACGTATTGTATTTTACTATGGTGAGTACGTGTTTAGTTCAACGTGATTTAAATTATGCACACGTTAGGCTCCTTCATATATTTACTCTACTTGAAATAAAATCCAATTACGCATACTGCAAATGATATAACTAACCTAACTTTTTTTTCCATTAGCAAAACTATATAATTTGAATAAACATAATATGAGAGTGCAATACTTGAGAAATCAGTTTCGCCATTACTACAGGGTTCATAATATTTATCTTCACCTATGTCATTTACACTCTCTTCCAACACTGCAATAGCAATGGCGACGCTGATACTAGTCATATATTTTATCGACTGTTAACTATTGAAGTGACGTAAGTTTAACTTAGTCCTTTTCAGTTTTAACCACTGCGATGTTCTGTTACGTGTTAATGTGAGGTGCTGCCATCTAACGGTTCAATTGATAACCATAACTTACACCACGCTGTACCCTAAGTTAACACACATTTTAAAGCATCTCTATGTAGTTACCTCAAAATCAAACATTATTAAACTACACCAAATGCATTCTCAGCCCCTCATATAATTATATAAATAATTACTCAGGAAAATTTATATTAATATATTTTTAACAAAATAATAAATTGTTAGGGTGAATAAAATATTGGAAGTTTTCGAAATAAAACTACTTGCGTTTGTAAGAGAAAATGTTAACAGAAGTCATGAAAAACAAACACTATGTGGATCTTTAACACTTATAATTGCTGTATTTGGAGCCATAGGTAGATTAGATGGCGGTGCAAGCTTTATATATAATACAATTGAACAAAAAAATAAAACTCTTATCACACGAAAATTATGTAACTATGAAATTAAAAATATACCATATGAAAAAATTTTCTAAGACAAAGCATAAGAAAATATAATTTTATTTATCCTTTTGCGTACATAAATCATAATAAATACAATTACAATTTGTATGTTTTAGTATAATGGATGAATTATCCAATATATTTTATAAAATGAATGTGATGTGCATTTAAATATTTATTCTCTCCTGGACAATATTGGTTTGTTATGGGAAAATAAGCCTACAACACCGTACAACACTTTCATTTATTTGGTCCTGTTTCAATAGAATAAAGATATCACTTGAAAATAACATTACATAAAGATGAAAGTAGTACAAATGTTTCTACATTTATTTTTTGTCACTTTCTAAGTAATGTTGGAATAATATACTAAACGTTTATGATTGCCCGATATAATTTATTTACCATATACATATGTTACCAGGGAAACCATAAAAAACAACTTATTACGTAAAATAATTTACAGTGTATGGAAGAATAAAATTAAATTCCTCAATTTAAATTTATGAGTAAGTAAAATGTTAAAAATTGCACGAATTTCGGGAAAGTTGAAAATATTGTAGAAGGTATGATGCATGATTTGTGCCAGATGTAATTAATGAGAAAATATTTTATATGAAAAAAAAAAAATATGCCTGATATGTAATCTTAAATTGGGTATATATATTTTTTATAGAGATTATATATATATATATATATAATTTCAGAAACGCCGAATCTCTATAAAATATGAATTAAATATAAACACATTAAAAATAACAAATTTTGTAAGTCTAATTATTATGTTTTAAATCAAGTATTGCGTAAAATTCTCAAACATGAAATTTTGATAATTTAAAAAACCATGTCGCGTTGAAACGTGAGTTAAGAAATTCTATACCAGAAATTAATGTAGGTAACTATGCTAGTTTGAAAACTATAGAATACGACTAAATCTTAAAATTAAAACATTCTGCTATAAAATATGAAAAAATCAATTATACTTATAAAAGTAATTTCCCGTTAAAATCTTTGTTTTTTGGGATGTAGTAAATTAATTTTAAAACGGCACTTGAAATTAAAAAAACCCAAAATACATGGGATTGATACTGGGATAGCTATGTTTTTTTTTCATCAAGGATGAAAATATTTCCTTTTGATTTTAAAGTATACAAATTATTATTATAAAGGAAAATGTTTGTCTGTTTTGTGTTACAAGTTTGCTTTAATTGTCTGCCATATATAAAAAGATGTTAACAGCTTATTTTTTATCATGACAAAGTGCATTGTAATACTCTCAAACCAAAAGATGGGAAATAGTTTGAACAGATTCAAAACTCTTTAAAATTCGTACCACAGTAATTTTTTAGCCTACTTTCCGAAGGAACGAAAAGCTCATGATTTCACGCTCGTTAATATGCGTGCGTGCGTGTGCGCGTGCGTGTGCGTGCCCCCTCTTTAAATTTTCGAACGCGTGAACCGAATTTCACCAAACTCAGTACACATATAGTACTAAATAAGGACACCGGAATTTTAAAATGTTCGACCACGCCGGGCACTTTAAAAATGGTGGTCTCTTTAAAAGTTAGGGTGATAGGTCATATCTCGGAAACCATTCAACCGATTTAAACCAAATTTTGTGTGCTGACAGCGCAAGGTATAAGCATTGAATTCAGACGTGAAAATTAATTTTTGTCCGCAATTTTGTAAGACAGTGCGATATGAAAATATGAAGTTTAAATATATATATTGAAAACTACTCAAACAATTTTGACCGAATTTGGCACGTAAGTAATACTCTGATAGGCCAAGTACATATAGGTCATTAAACTTTATTATATACTTATATTTTAAATGGCGGCAATATAATTATTTTCAGCTTTATTCGGCATAACTACAATACCATTTAACCAATTTCAATCAAATTTTAAACCCTGAGAGTATCTAGTACAAGCATCACACAAGCCAAACTACAACAACGTTTTTCCGTCATTTTATACGATAGTGACAAATTAATTTATTAAGTTTTTTGTGTAATGTCTCGGGAAACAATTTACACATTGCTACAACATTTGACAAACAAGTAACAATATGGTAGGTGATGTTAAATTCTATGTTTTAGGTATGAAAGACACTTATTTTAAAATTGTGGCAATATAGCTATGTTAATTTTGTATGTGATATCGTCAAAACCATGTAATTGATTCCAACGTTGTAGGTTAGCTGTATATATTATAGCCATCAAAAGTGACCAAATAAAATCTCTCTTGTACGCCATTTTGTGAAATTGTATCACATGACAAAATTGTGCGAAATCCGAAAAAGAACAGATTTCTACCAAATTTGGCAAATAAGTAGAACTGTGGCAGGAAATCTAAACTGATAAATTTTGGGAGGGTCAGACATCCAAATTTTCAAAATGGCGGCCATGTTGACATTTAAGCTCAGAATTTTGTAGTTATGAAACTACATAACACATTTCAACTTACCTTATTTTGCTGACAGTATCAATTTTATTTATTAAAATTGTTAGTGTGAAAACCTCATTTCTCCGTCATTTTGTAAGATAGCCCTAAATGAAATAATTCAATTTTCATGTTGTACCTTGGGAAACAATGAACAGATTTATTTATAATTTTGCGAATAAATTGTACCATGGAAGGTCATATTAATTTTTGTATATTAAGTGTGTAACTCTCTTATCTTCAGAATGGCGCCTATGCAAACATTTTAGCTTAGCATTCTATATCTACAAATCTGGAATAGATTTACATTTAATTTTGTATATTGTACCCATGAAAATCATCGAATGTGATAATTGTTTAAAAAATTTTCCTCCATTTATGAAGATAGTCAAATAAACAAAGGAGGTTTTATGCCATATCTCGGAGACCAATAAATCGATTTCCACCCAATTTTTCACACAAGTGGCGTTATGGTAGGCCATGTAAACGTATATGCTTGTAGTGGCTCAGGCACTTATTTTCCAAATTATGGCGGTGTTAATATGTCAGATTAGTGAACCCTGTCATTCAAAACATTAGACTGATTTCATCCGAAGTTGATGCTCCTAATCCTACTTAGTGATGCAGTTGTTTACATGCTAGATTAATTTGACAAGTTTTTCTGAATTATAATCCCGGGTAAGTCACTGTGTATTTAAATTGTCTTGGTAATGTCTCACACGTTTCTGGTTTCACCTCTAATGATATTGCGGCCAATAAGACGTCAATGTCTACCTGCCATCTAAGCGTTTTCGAATTTCACAAAAATTTATTTGCACACATGTAGAGGAAAGTCGGCTAATTAGTCATCAGTCTCAACTTGCCATCTTCAAAATTATAATTACACTGTTTTGAACGAGAACATTAAACTGCAAAAACAGAAGTTTTTAATTAAATATATGCATAGTTGTTTGTGTTTTAACAAATAGTAAATGTCTGAAAAGCTTTTATTCATTATAATATTACCACATGGGATCTTATCTGTGCGCATGATATAATGAAAATTAAAATAATTTGGGAAATGACTTAAATAATTAAACTTTTAATAAAATTGCTTGGTAATACTAATAAGAAGATTTAATTGAATGAATTTAAATATATTTTTAAAATGTTATTCTCTCCAAAACAACCATTGATTTTCTGCTAAACATGCTTAAGAAAAGTAATTCTAAACAAGAGATCAATTAAACATACAATTGATAATGGTAGAGCAGTGCGTAGTATTTAAATTAAAAAAAAAGTAAAAATATTATATTAATCATTGTCCAAGTAAAACGTTTGTTTTAAATAGTTGTTATACATATATATGTATTAGATGATTAAGTATAAGAATTAAATACCAATTAAAGAGCTATCTATTTGTAACTGATTCTACTTTTTACAATCACAATGTGTGGACATTTGATACTGGTTTATTGAACATTAAGACCTAATTAATAAAATTGGCTCTATTGTTGCAACTGCCCAAGACCCACAGTTTCCATGTAAAAGGCGAACAAATCTTTCGGTGGCAACAATACTTTCCCAGGCGCATAGGCAATGCCAATAATTCTTGCATGGCACCTCACAGCGACTATCGCTAGAATCATGCAGATAACGTCAGTAATGTAAACTTATCAATGTATGGTAAATGTTTACACGAAGTGTTAAGTCATTTGCCATAACCTGGCAGTGGACATATCATCATAACATACACATGTATGCACTGTTGCCTAAATGTTAAGCATTGCATCGATGCAGCCGCAGCTTTGCGTGTATTTTACACGAAAATGGTGGGTTCAGGGAAGTTGCAACAAAAGGACCGTTTTTGGTAATTAGGTCGCACTGTTCAATAAACGAGAATCACCGACCCATTATTCAATATGGTAAAAAAGTTGCCTGCGATAAGGCAGCCAAACCTGTTATTTTCATTAATGGTGGATGGCATTAATAATATTTTTTACTTAGGTTAAAAATCCCGATAACATAAAACAATGCTCTAAGAATTGAAATTTAATTTAAATTGGTGTCAAATATAAAAAAAAATACATTTTCAAATCTCTCTTTTGAAGGGATTATCTATCTTAATATTATGTTTAGGTAGAAAATGCCACACATATGTCCCATTTTATTTTGCAGAAGAATCACCTCACGAAATTTATAAGTCGAATTCCTCCCCATTCTGTATAATTGGGAATATTCTTAAAATATGGACGATTCGTATCTGAAAAGAA
The DNA here is from genome assembly GCA_002778355.1 of Clitarchus hookeri. Lineage (NCBI taxonomy): Eukaryota > Metazoa > Arthropoda > Insecta > Phasmatodea > Phasmatidae > Clitarchus > Clitarchus hookeri. The sequence goes on from NQII01012794.1 coordinate 8,387, forward strand.
TACCGGTTGCAGGATGTTAATCAAATTAATGATTAAACGTATTCTAATTTTTAAAATGCACTGGGGAAAAGTGCCATTTAGAACGAAATGTAAAAATTGGTATAATCTGACATTTTCATGCCATCTCTGGGTGTGTAAATTTATTAGTTGCCATGATGTGCGAAGTTTAGTATGGCCAAAAGTATATATAAGTGGCCTCAACACCATTATAGCGAAAGTGTAACAAGGTTTCTCTTGAGCATAGGACAGTCAGTCAAGTCAGTGATGTAATCTCAAGAAACAAAGAGTATGCCTCGCAGGAGCATTAGAAAACATTAACAGCTATTAATGAAGTTTGGTGAGGGTTTCATTGTGACATCTCAATGAGGCAGGGTAGATGGTTACACGAGAGTAACTCCACACATAATGCACATTCATACCGAACAAAAAGACCACACCGAGGGGGGATAGCCAAGTTGTCCACCATGCTTTGTGCAACCCCATGACTTCGGCGCCATCCACCCAGTTAGACTTGCAGAACACATTACAAAACCCATGTCATTCCCCCACAATGTCTAGGCGAACAGCATAAATTGGACTACCGGTTAACAATCCTATGCCGAAGCTGCTGGCGACACATGATCAGAAATGGTTGTGCCTTCAGTGGTGCTGTAACAAGTAGGAATGGAGAGATGAATGGCATCTCATCACATTTAGTGATACATTTCGGTTCTGCAATTACATGGATGACCTTTGTGTAAGAGTATTGCGATGGCAGGGGAGAGGAAATATCCTGCGAATATTGTGGGTTCACATCAGCTTTATTCCTCCCCACAATGCAGCAGGGAGCTATAGGGAATGGCCAGCTCATACGTGATAATAAATGGGGATCCTGATGGCCCAACAGCCCATCTTACTTACTATGTTCTCATGTGTTACCTCTCTCTCGAGAGAACCCTGTTATCGTTTTCGAACACACATTGTATGTTTATATGAAGTTCCTCTATGATGTTGAGGTGTTCTTGTGACCAGCTAGGGGCTCTATCTGTCGTTGAGAGAAAATTTGTGGGATCAGATAGTACATCAGTATCGACCCTATGCCATTCTGCAAGATATCGAGAGCCAGTTATAACTTTTGATCCCAGGATAGAATGCAATGGCTTTACGATTCGCGAACTGAATTGGCCCATGAATCCAGGCCCGATGTGTTATTTTGCAATTGTCGCATGACATTGCAACATGTGCAGTCCAATTTCCTTTCCACTACTCCTAAGGACTTAACACTATCAATGACTAGACGATATTCATATACTCGTAAGCAATTGAATTAAACGCACCAGCCATGTTGACGAAATTGCGTTTTGGTAGCCTTATCGAAAATAATTGTGGCCAACTATGCATGACTTGTATGTCGTCAGACAGTACGAGGTGTGTTCAAAAAATAGGTGACTTTGCAAATTTCGAGGACTGCGTACATTCGATTATCGATTGTTTTTATTGTTATGTTGGTACACATGTCCCCAACATATGTTGACATTATCAGCCATTTTGCATTGTTAGTTTTTTTGTGACAGATATCAAGGTTAGATGTGTTTTGGCGTGCTTGGCGATTTTTTGCTATCGCAAACAATGGATCAAAGAATCTGTATTAACAACACCATTATAATGCCTCAGCCACCGTATTCACTGGGCGTGGCCCCCTGCGACTTGTTACTGTTCCCAAAACTGAAGAGACCCATGAAAGGACGGAGGTTTGCCACGATTGAGGAGATAAAGACCTGGGAGACTTCAATGCCATACCAAAATGCGCATATCATAATTGCTTCGAGGATTGGCAAAAAGCGCTGGCACAAGTGTATTATATCTGAGGGGGATTTCTTTAAAGGGGACAAAATAAAAATTGATGAATACATAAATATTTATCGAGACCAAGTCACGAAATAACAAGTCACCTTATTTTTTGAACACAGTTCGTATACTGACCATCTAAGTAATAGTCGGGTACAAAATGGGGGGAAAACAAGATCTGAGGGCATATGATCGTGGCCAGATCATTTGGGCTAGACACATATGGCACTAAATTTCCGAACTCGTGCAGGCACTGGGATTTCTACAGGTCGATGTGTCAAGACTGGATCGTAATTCCATAGAGTCGGGTAAAATAACCGCTGCCAGAGATAATTGCTGTGAGGTACAATGTAACTGTGACAGGAGTCCCCATCGGCAAGCCTTGTGGTTAACAGCAGATAGAAAGGCCACAGTGCAGCAAATCTCTCCAATTCATTGCGGGACCACAATGACTTGTGAGAGCAATTATTCCATTCTGAGGAATTTCCTGACTATGAGGTACCGAATCTACCAGCCCATTAGGGCAGCTCCGCTCACCCCACATCACCAGGTTCGAAAATTAACCTGGGCGCGTGAATATCGCCATTGGTCCCTCGGTGCATTGGAAAAGGTAGCCTGGACAAATGAGTCCAGTTACGATTTGGTACACGCCGATGGCAGGGTACGAGTGCATCACCAAATGCATGAAGCGATGGATCTCTCATGTCAGCAGTTTCAAGCTCAGACCTGTGATGGTGTCCTCGTATGGGGAATCTTTGTGTGGGATGAAATAGGTAACCTGGCACACATGCCATAGGGGGTTACTGGCTAACAATAAAGTGACTTGCTGGCAGATCACGTGCACTCATTGCTGTACTTACAGCACCCTCCAGGAGACCTGTACTTACAAGAAAATGCACCGGCCCACAGTTCCCGAATAGTGACAGAGTTTTTGGGAAAATACTATAAGAACTTAAGGTTACTTGCCTGGGGCCTTATGCTCAAAATCGTTCCGCTTCCTCAGTTTATTCGAGTCGAGCAATGTGGTGATTTCATATATGATTCCACATGTGCGAGATTTACTATGATAGAACAAAAACATCTTGCATTCGTTTTGACAATTCGGTTGGGTCAGTGTTGTGGCATAAGATATCTAACATAGCGAGCGTCAATGTTCACGCTCCATCTTGCTACAACATACGATTCCAACGATCATAACATGCTAAAGAGAACTAAATGTATGTCGTGCGACATATTTGTCACATGAAATTAATGTTTTAGAATAACTACTATTTTAATATACGAGATATAATTTCATTATGCTACTTCAATTAAACTGTATAAAAATGGGATAACATTACATAAAATACATATTTAGTACTCAGAATGCATATGTAGTTGGTGAATATTATGGTAGAATGGTGTGAATCTGGTCAATGGCTGAATAGGGTCATTGTTGTGTTTCGTGCTCTTAAAACTAAACGAAGAGGAGATAGCATACTATGTGGAACCGAAAACTTGGTACAGGGGTGCGTGTGCAAATAACAAAGGTATGGAACCAATCAGAGCAACGTGATGCTGTCGGCAGCGCCTATATAAAACAACAAGCGTCTGGCGAAGTTGCTAGATCGGTTACTGCTGCTACAATGGCAGGTTATCAAGATTTAAGTTAGTTTGAATGTGGTGTTATAGTCGGCGCACGAGAGATGGGACATAGCATCTCCGAGGTAGCGATAAAATTTGGATTTTCGCGCATCGCTGCGGCCGGAAAAAGATCGTGAACGAACGGGACAAACGACGACTGACGCGAATCATAAAAAGTGACAAACGTGCAACCCTTTTTCAAATTGGCGCAGATTTCATCGCACGAGTAGCTACAATGTCTAGCGTGCGAACTATTTAACGGACTCGTGTACTGTTGTTGACTGCACGACACAAAGCTTTACTCCCCGCCTGGGCCCGCCATCACCGCCATTGGACTGTTGATGACTGGAAACACGTTGGCTGGTCTGACGAGTCTCGTTTCCAATTGTACCGGGCGGATGGACGTGTACGGGTATGGAGACATCCTCATGAATCCATGGGCCCTACATGTCAACAGGGGACTTTTCAAGCTGGTGGAGGCTCTGTCATGGTATGGGGCGTGTGCAGTTGGCGTGAANCATGTCAACAGGGGACTTTTCAAGCTGGTGGAGGCTCTGTCATGGTATGGGGCGTGTGCAGTTGGCGTGAAATGGTACCCCCAATACATTTATATACGACTCTGACAGGTGTCATACATAAGCATCCTGTCCGACCACCTGCACCCACTCATGTCCATTGTGCATTCCGACGGATGTGGACAATTCCAGCAGGACAATGCGACACCCCACACGTCGAGAGTTGCTACCGAGTGACTCCAGGAACACTCTTCTGATTTAAAACATCACATCCATTGCTCACCTAAATCGCCAGACATAAACATTATTGAACATATCTGAGATGACTTGCAACATGCTGTTCAGAAGATATCTCCACCGCCTCGCACTCCTATGGATTTGTGGACTGCCCTGCAGGATTCATGGTGTGAATTGCCTCCTGCATACCTTCAGTCATTAGTCGATTCCATGCCACATCGTCTTGCGGCACTTCTGCGTGCTCCGGGGGCCCTACACGATATTAGGCAGGTATACCATTTTTTTTGGCTCTTCATTGTAGTATTGCTATAGAGCATTGAAAAGCTCAACTGTAAGGTGGGGTAAAAGGGTTTGCTTTGTGACGCGCATAACCGCTTATCAATTCTTCGCTCTTTGAAGAGGTAGGTTAATCATGTTTTTTTTTTCACTGTGTTCTTATTTTCGTAGATTTTATTTTACAGATAAATAATACAAATTGTAATACTCTAGCTTAGCGAATCATGCAGTGAAGTTACACATACGGTAATTTATTTAAACGTATTTTTCTTTCGTCGTCAGTTGCAGTCAGTATAGCCAAATTAATTTTCTAAATGTAAAGTGTCGATGGGGTGAATCGGGCGAAAAGGGTCATTCATTTAAAGGCTTTAATTGGGTGATATACTCATGTGGTATTATTTTACATCGACTGACTGGCAAGAACGAGAGGAAAGGAAAGCAAACTGGGAGTGAGGAGAATATGCAAAATGCAATGGATGTCATGAATAACAAACAGGTTTCTCAGAAAACAGGCAGCAGCTAATACCTAAGATGTACAATTTTTATGCCGTCAATGCTTTTATTGTTCGTGGTGTGGTAGTACAGCTGAACAAAAGTCGTGATAAAACTTTTTCAGTTTATTTTATATGTCATTTACCAGTGTTTGCTACTGACCCGATTCACTCTTTTGAGTGACCATATTCTCCATTAACGTTGGGATAATAGGGTCAGTTGCTGTGCCTGATAAACTATCTCATGCCCTATAAAATAAACTGAATTAAATTACTCAGTGAATTCAAAGTATATCCAATATATCAAATTTTCAATTCATACTACTGTTATTTGCTAAACTCTCTACTTTATATGTTATTGATTGTTGAGCATTTTATGGTCGGATTCGGACCATTTAATGGCTGTGGCATGGTAAGAGAGAATTCGGCAGTTCGAATATTTGCTAAGCAAAAATTTTATTCCAATATACCTTTATTATTTCATTAACATCAACATATTTATGAAACCATCATTATTTTTAAGTGCATTTACTTTCAACAATAATTATATTTAACGAGTAATAAAACTAGAAACAAAATTATATTTACAGAGACAACTGTAAATTATTCGCTAAAAGTGTCGGGTAACATATTAGATTATTTCTCATCCTTTATTTATTATATTTGGTGCTATTCTTAGAAAAGTGTAACAGATTAATTGCAATACTACCCACCTGTACAATCCCTTGAGGCTTGACGTTTCTGCTTTTTTTAAATAGCAATTGCTAGATGACAGAAGATGATGTGAAAGTTTCCTTTATATTAGTGCTTAATTCTGCAATTAAACAAATACTTCCAAGCGTGAATTGTGTTAATTGTATAAAATATCAATGAAGGTATCATTCTTTCTGTGGAAAATTAAAGTGTTCAATCTAAATTCCACAATATGGGACCAGAGTTAACTTGGGAAATTTGAATGCATTTGTAGCTATAGAACTTTATTTAAATGCTGATTTGAAATACAAGGCAATTGTTTTACATTTATTAGCAAACAAATTAAAAACGTCTTAAACTTTATTTCATATTTATATCATTAAAATAATTAAATTTAAAATATAAGGATATCGCTTCCTAATTAATAGACCAAGTATGAAATGATCTGTATTATTAAACTTAAAAACGATTTTGACACATTTGCTATTGCTGATAAGTGATAATAGTACTGTAAAATCAACCCTGTTTATAAATATTAGCCAAAGTTTGCTAAGGAGTTGTTTTCAAGTAAAACATAAAGCGAACTTATAAAGTGAAACTTGGCGCCATGATAACCAGCAAACTTTCAGTGATATCCAATGAAACCATTTTAATTCTTGTAGTTTTACTATAATAAGTAAAACTATACTAATTTTCGTAATTTATAGCGGAAAACTGTATATCTATGGTATGCATTAAAACATATTGTCGCCTTTAAATGATCAGTGCGGTGGCGACCAAGTCGTTTTAGTCCGTTTGTATCCATAATAAGAGAAGTTTTGTTTTGCCGAAAGATCTCAGCCGAGCCGACAGGAACATATGCCCGCCCTACTTAACACTGCTCCCTCGGTGTCTGTTTGTCCCTAAGCGTCTCTGCAAAATTCTGACTTTCGTAAAGTGCCAGATGGTTCATGTGGGCAACCTTAGGCTTCGCCCGATAGCCTCAACGACAAATCCAAAGGACCACATATTTATAGTCTTCAGAATTCTGTAATAGCCTTCAAAACTTTTCTGTAGCTTCGATTGTAACCCTTTAGCCTCTAGGGGTTACTCTGCCATACCTGTTGTCCTTTCTTAAATACCTTGCCCAACATTCTCCTGTCATATCGAGTGTTCGGCCTGTCAGTATTTATCTGAGGTGCTGTCGAGAAGTCATTAATGCTAACTAGGCTTACACATAATTCACTGGCATATTCTTGGGTGACAGATCACTCTTCTTCCAGCACTCCACGGGGAGGCTTAGCTCACTTCCAAATAGAATGCTTGATGGCTTTATCCTTGTGGACTTTTGAATTGTCGATCAATGTGCATGGATAAATAATGTTATATCTATGTCCCAATTCCTTAGCTTGTCTGCCACAAAAATCAAAAGTTACTGCTCAAGGGTGCAGCTAACCTTCTCGACATTTCCATATATTTTAGGGCGTAAGGCTGTAGTCCAAGTCTTCTTAATCCCCAGAATATTTGTTACATCCTGGAACAGAGCAGCTTCAAAATTTCGCCCTTTAACTGAATGCAGTTCTAATGACACCCCAAACCTCGAGAAGACATGCTGTTCCAGTGGATCGGTCCGCATAAAAATGTCTTCATTTTGTAGAGGGATAAACTTAGGCAATCTTAATGAAGTAATCTTGTGCCACCAGTAGATACTAATTACCTCACTCTGGGGCAGGTACAGGGCGCAGAGTAATTACTGACATCCTCACAAATGGAGCTCCAAATTTCGATTTCGGGAGGTGACCTTGTCCCCTAGTCATTGGTCCATTCCTCGCGGTGCGGATAGCGCAAATTGGGCACCACTTCTCATAATCATCCCGACAATGGAGCCAGTAGAATTTCAGTAGAACTCTGTCGAGGTACTTAAAATAAAAGTGACCACTGCCTGTAGTATAATGCATTTCTTTTAATAATTTGAGGACCCTGCAATAATAAGTGTTTTTCGCATTATTATTTTCTCAGGTTCTGTAATTCACAACATTCTTCATTAATAAGTAATACTTATGAGTCCAGTAAGCCTTGACAGTTGCGCTGACAGGATATTGACTGATAGCTAACTACTTTCCAGTCTAGCATTGGGCGCAAAGTGGGATAATTTAGATCATCATTGCTAACAACATCACCGCATGAACATGACCCACCACAAGGTACAGAAACTCGAATACTCATCATACTCAGCTTCAGTGATTCACCGCCCTTTTCTTCCTGATATTCAAAATGTCGCCAAAATGGTTGGCATGGCCTAATCCAAAGTAAGTATGGGTTTCTGTGATGGCGTTCACATCTATGCTGTGTTTCGAAGTCATGTTCTTGAATATGCATTATTCACCAGGCTATTTGAATATCGGGGCACTTTAAATTAATGGAGCATGGTCTGTTCTTGGCATAAAATGCCTGCCATAATGGTAGGTGAGGAAGTGTTAAATTTGATTTCACTGTGGTTAGAAGCTCCCTATATTTCATACAATAATTTATCTCGGGCTTGTGCAGAAAAGTACTGAAGTATTCTAGTGTTTTTTTCCTTCACATCTTGAATCTGAGAATACAGCTCCAATGCCTACAACACCATCAGTATTCCGAATGAACCTGCCCTTAAATTTTGGGAAAACAGGACAGGATGAGACATGAGAATTTCCTTAAACTTACTAAAAGCAGTTTCATGCTCAGTGGTCCAAAGCTATTTTTTTTTTTCCTATATTAGTCCACGCAGAGGCTTGGCAATCGTGACCAATCCAGGTTTAAATCGACGGTAGTAAGCACATAAACCCAGAAAACTCCGGAACTCCGTTTTTTTTAGTTGGTGGTGGCCAAATCTTACAAGCTAAGAACTTATCATGAGCCGACACTACTGGTCTCAAAATCATTTGACCATACCTTCTAGGTAAACGTGGCAGATATCTAACAGAATATAATTTTCCATGAAGCATTCGAATGTGGCAGGGGACTTGCATATTCTAAAATATAATGCTTCGAACTGCCAAGTTCCTTTCCCATGGATACAAAAAGGCTGTCGGTCAGCATCTGCAATTCGTGTCGAATTAGAAACCACTGTGAACCTGCTGGGCTTTTCAGTCTCTCGCCGATACTTGGAAGTGAATACGAGCATTTCTTTGTCAGAATATTAAGCTTGTGTTAATCCACACAAAAAACTCTTAATCATCTATCTTTTAATTGCAATGGAAGAATATTATCGACTGACTGTGCTTATACCACATTTCACTCCAGTTCCTTCAGAATACTCCAAACTGCCTTGTGTGTCGCTTGTGGTAGTCGTATTGGCGGCTGCTTTATGGGCCTGGAATCTCATGTATTGATGCAATGACATGTCACAGTAAATATTAAAAACAGATACTGGTGCATCCAGCACAGATTTTTCAATTTATCGAAAATCGTTACATTTTAATAATTTTTGCACTAAAATAATTATTTGTGTACTAAAATAGCCACAACTAAAAAACGCTCATTTTGCGCTACCTTAGTGCAGATCAAAAGGGGACATAACAGTTCATACTTGGTAAATATCAAAATCTATATTTCCCTTAAAATGTAACAAAAAAGTTATATTTATTAAAAATTTAATTTTCACCGAAAAATTAAGGTGATGCCAAAAATAAATAGGATGAAAGAAAACCAATATGAACATATTTTAAGAATAATCTACCCACTCCCCGACACGAATCTCCAGAAAAATATTAACCATAAAAATACAGGGTCGAAAATTAATGTAAAACATAAGGTAAAACATTTGAAAACATGTCAAAAAATCTGCGCAAGAATATGTGCCCAATAGAAATCTGTGCCTTTCAAAATGTGAAAGGACTAAACTTTAAAAAAATACACTAATTATTTAAATAACATTTTCAGCTTAAATAAACTCTATCGTGTATTTAATTGGATCTACCAATTATAAATTTACCATTAGTGTTTTATTTACAGTCCTGTTAAGTGTTTATTTTATTAAATAATTTTTGACTATCTTATCGGTAAAAAAAAATCATATTTTCTTACTCAAAATATGACATGGAACAGAATTCATGAGTTTAACTCCAGGACGTGATTCCTTGGGGAAAATAATGTGGTGTATACATTGACAATACTATCATGAAGTGAATATTAAAGGAGGTACGCAATGTTAAATCGAATTTTGAAGTGCATTAATGTAAATGTTACAGGAAGTACTAAAGATGGAGTGACCAAACTCGGAATGGTGATTCAAGAATCGTAAATCGTAAATATGTGTAAATTTAGTTGATCAAGTCGTCCCTCTTCATTGTGCATGCAGAAGTAGTCACCCTCTTTTCGTAGGTAACTTTGGAACACTAGGCGGTAAAGAAAAAGTCGAGGCATGTTATGACCCACCATGGCACAATGAAGACAAAAGGTTCTCTTGTCCGAACTTGCTCCGGTGAACCATTTTAGAGAAAACACCACTCGAAATTTTAATGTTGCGGTGTAGCCCTGCAGGGAGAAGACAACACAATTACCACCTGCACCATGCATGTGGCGGAGGTAACGGGTGGGGATATAATCGGTGCTTGCGTTGAGATGGCCTTGGCTGCTGTTATGTCAGTATGTGCCTGCAGTTTGTTGTGGATAAATGGAATGTTTTACGGGAGCGGAGCTAGTCGACATGATTCTCGTGTATGGAGCAGCCAACACGAATGAAAGGCAAGCAGTGTAGACGTACCGGCTGCACGACCCAGGCGATGTCAACCCCCCCTGAGCGATATTTGTATGGCTCCATCAGAGATTGGGTGACGAATGCTCAACAAAAGTGACGAGGCCGAATGCTTGAGCACCATGGACAAGGTGAACGGCGGAATTTGACTAGGGTGTACTTCTCCGCGTGGGGCAGGAACCATCTGTTAGCTCACAGGCTATGGGCCGTAGTGCGAGTGTTAGAAATTCAACGATCCTGCAAGCTCTGCAAGAGAACTGTATGCACCATTACAATTCATGGAAGGTCCACATTTTTAGAGAACATGAGCACATGCCACCGTTACATTCTGCGATTGGTTCCTCCAAGAAAGCAATGTGCAGTCAAACTTCACATCGTCTGTGCTCTTCACAGATGAGACTCATTTCACCAGGGATTGCATCTTAAACAGGAGGAACTGCCACATCTGGGCGCATACTAATCCCCACCACACATACCTCATGGGAAACCAAGTGTGCTACAGTGTCAACATGTGGGCAGGCATTGTCAACAATCACTTGTTAGTGCCTTATTCGCTACCCGACTGCCTCAATAGAGCCTGCTACCTGATGTTCCTGCAGGAGGTATTGCCCGAGTCGCTGGAAGAATTACTTCTGGCCATTCGACACACCATGTGGTTTCAGCATGTTATGGAACGACCACATTTTCCTGCTGCCATTATGATGTAACATTTTCATGCTGCTGGATTGGCAGAGGTGGGCCCATCCGTTGGCCAGCCCAATCGCCACAACTGACTGCTGGATTTCATTTTATGAGGTCATGTCAACTCCTCGGTCTATGAGACGCCTTTGATAAGTGAAGAGATCTCGTCGCATGTGCGATAGCCGCATATGATTTTGTATGCGCCATACCAGACATTTATGCACAAGGTCCAGGCAAACATGACCCACCATTGCCATTTGTGTATTGTAGTTGAGGGATGGTAATTCAAACAGTTGTTGTAAATGCTGCCATTAATAAATAAGTAATACATACACAAGTCATACATACTCTCTGCACATTCTTCCTTGTTACAAATGCTTGTCCTCATTTACATTAACCATTACACATGGATGTACACCATGTAGTGTGGCACGGGGAGCAGATGTGCGCTTCCCCACAAAGCTACACCGCACCTTTAAAATTTTGAGAGGTATTTTCTAGAAAATGGTTAACCATCGTGAGTTCAGACGAGAGGACCTCTTTGTCGTCATTATGCAACGATTGGTCATAATATGCTTTGAATTTTTCTTTACTGCCTACTGTTCCAATGTAACCTGCATAAAGAGGGTGACTAAACCTAAATTCGCATTGAAGAGCGACGACTTCACCAACCAAATTTACACAGATTTACGATGTCCGATTTGTGAACAACCATTCCGACTTTGGTCGCTCCCTCTGAAGAACTTCAGGCCATATTTACATTTATGCTTTTCCGAATTGTAACACTTCGTACCTCCCTTAATGTTCACTACATGATAGTGTTGTGAATGCACCACCCACCTCATTTCCCACAAGGAATCACTTCCTGGAGTTTGGCACATTGATTCTGATCCATGTCGCATATGCAGAAAAACTGTAAAGCTTATGAGAAATTGATGATCATTACCAGATTATCACCAAGAATAAAATTGTTAACCTTTTTAAAGTTTTTATTTTATTGAAATTAAGTTTTGTGAGTATATGACTGCGAGCCATTTAAAAAACAACAAACTTTTCTATTAATGTATTTCTTTTTACTTAAATAAGCAATGTATTAACATATCCAAAAACTTGAATCATGGTATTAATGTATTAAGAAAAATCGAATAAATAATATATTAAACTTGCACATCTTCAGTTATTCTCGCCTTTGTGATAAGAGACGATTTATCTGACTAATCAATAAAACAGTACATACAGTATGGTATGGAACAGCTTTATCATATACATACTTATTTTTATGTGTTTCATCTTTCATATTAAAAGTTTTAATAAATCAACAATTCTATAATGCAAAGTAGCCACACCTCATGGGAAATATTACCATTTTTAATAAGGTACAGCTTACTATAATCTATATTTATGATGTGTATCGCATTATATGTTTGGAAATCTACCAGGCCAATACACCATTCCTCCTCCAGATCGAGTGGCACGAAGTAACCTTGTGATCTTCGCAAGCAATGTACCACATGGAACAACGACTCCCAAGACTATGGAAAGGCTCAAAAAAATCCTCTCGAAGGAAGACGAGCAGCATAAGAGGAATGAATGCTATACCATCTACATCTACAAAGTGTTGAAGCAGGTCCACTCAGCCTCTAGCATATCATCTACGGCCATGAGCATCATGAACATCCTCGTCAACAACATATTTGATTGCATTGTGGGAGAGGCCAGTCGTTCAGCTTACTACAAGTGGTCCACCATCATTAGTCGCGAGATACAGATAGCTGTGAGACTTGTGCTGCACAGGGAACCTGCCAAGCATGCTGTCAGCAAGTGCACCCCGGCCTTCACTAAATACACCAGCTCCAATTGAGCTGCCCCCACATGGCCAGCGCAAACCACATAGGCCTTTTATTAGATTAAATGGTTCTATCTGACAATGAAGCCTAGGCATAAATGTCTGAAGTTCAATGTGTTTGGCGTCTGTTTCAGCTTGTATTTATAAGTCAATTAGAATGCACCACATAGGCATTGTTAGAGTTCGGGAGGAGGATGTAAATGACCGAATCTGTCTGTAATGTCTCTACATTTGCTTTGATTTACAAATACTACCCAGTGTGTACTGGTCCCTACACTCTTATCCAGATTGATGATGACACATTTGTTATGTTATGCTTTCGGTGACAATTCACCTATCATAATCACTCACCATAAATGTGGTATTTTAAAA
>NQII01012795.1:9234-22099 GCA_002778355.1 Clitarchus hookeri
GCGTCGTATCGTTCTATTGTACATTTCATTTTGAACACCTATACATAACTACATTATCACGAAGTTTAGTTTTTAACACTAACAACCATTGTTTTGTGTCCTTGTAAAATAAAATGCATTAATAAATGTAAGAACTCTTTCTTACCCGCGTATTTTCTGCTTTTGTGATGTGCATTGGCAGTGCGCTCAGAATAGCCAACGTAATTTTAACTTTTGTTCGTTCGTGCATCAGCTGATACAGGATTTTGTAAATGGCACTTTGTTTGTTTCGTAAATGTTAAGTTGCCACTCACTGACTGTCAGAAAGTGGCCTTCTTATACCGTATGGACCATACTGAAGTGCAAACAGATGTAGATACATGTTGTACTATCAGCTGATTGCCATATGAGGAGCAGAAATGTAGACGGTAGAAATTCAAGGAAGACCAAAGCAATGGGCATAAAGTTTATGGGGAGCGTGTTGGGAGTAACATGGTGGGAGAGGATTAGAAATTAAGTGGTAAAAGAATGAGCAGGAGTATAAAACCTGAATGAAATCTTTGAAAAGTGAAGAATGAGATGGTATGAACATTTACAGAGCATTAGGAAAGAGAGATNGAACATCTACACAGCATTAGAAAAGAGAGGTGGGCCAGAACAATGATGAAACTGAAGCACACAGGAAGGAGGGTCCCCAAAGAATAACGAAGGAGGTAGGAGTAATTGTGAATTAAGTGTAATATTAGTAACACTTATATACCCAATCTTATAAACATTCAAAAGGAATGAAATATTTTATACTACATTAATAACATAGCTAACTTTTGTTTGCATTTTAATCATATTATTAATTTGTTAATGCACAAAACGGTACACTCTAGTACACAACTTCGCTCTGCTGCCACTTCTGCGCCACACCTCTCGCGTGGACTTTGACGCAGAAATTCTGAACACCAGTTTGGGACCAATGTTTATAGTTCCGCCAAGCCTAAGGCCACTCTTGAGAAGCGGGGCTGGAAGCACCGGTGGATCTTTGGTTTAGTAGAATGTGACCCCAACCCATTAGGTAAAACAAAAGGGGGTACACAAAATAGTACACAACGTAATAAAGTGTTTGCATCAATTTGTGCACAAGCATTTTGTATTTGTTTGATCATGTTGTCGCAGTTGGCCCTTTGAGACACACGTTATTTTTCAGGAAACCCCACAAAAAGAAATATAGTGTCATAAGGTATCATGATCTAATGTCACCTGTGCTGCTGCTGTGTAATGTTCTGTACATTCGTCATGTTGAAACCACATAGTCTGTTGCTGTTTGAGACTTAGGTCGTCTTGCAGAAAGTTGCTGTATTTTTGACCACTCAAGGAACCTTCAATGAAAGAAATAGGAACCAATGAGTTTGTGACCTATGATACATACCAAACGTTTACAGACCACAGATGCTGATGTTCAGTTTAATGCAACCATTGTGAATTTTCTGCTCTCCAATACTGCATGTTGTGTCAATGATCAATTAACTTCACCATGGTTCTTGAAGTCGACTCATCGGAGAACAGTATCCTGCGAAAGAAATCCGGGTTTGTTGTTTTTGTTGCAGCGTAGTTCTTGATGTATAGACACATGGTAGGGATGCAATTTATGATGTTTTATTATTCTCCAAATACTAAGTTTCAATTTTTCTGCTACTGCTAGCTATTTCTTGAATGAAAGCATGGGAGTTTTGGGCCACCACATCTAGCACTGTCACTTTATTTTCTCCAGTGGCTGTTGCTCTATACATACTTTTTAGGTTGCACACTTCCATCTGTAGTGAAAGTGTTTGACAACTGGTAAAACTACGTTCACGACTGTACCCTGTCTGGAAAACGCTCAGCATAAAGGATGACTATATTGTCTCAATTTCTTCCACATTCACCATAAATCAAAATCATTTCTATTTTCTCCTGTACAGATAAAGATGCCATACTTGTGGAGTATCAATAGCACCTCAAAAATACAACATAAGCCAAACATCATGTGTAAAACAAGGCTATATTCTTCCAGCAGGTTTAAGAATGTGGCATTCTAAACCATTGATGTATGCTGGTGATCGCAATAACAAGTAAATGACAAGGAAATACAGCAGAAGCAAGCATTGGTCTCCTCGACAACACATTGTGGGCATAGGCAGGCATTGGTGATGTGTACAATAGTGTTGCTGCAATAGATGTTCATGTTCAGTTTGATCTGCATAACAAGAAGGGATACACAAATGTGACATAATAGCCAAGTACACGGTTGTGCCGTGTCACTTGTACGTGATTTGTTCTAATTTTGTGCATTTTACCATGTGATAAATGAATCTGTAATGACCGTTGGGGTNTGTCACTTGTACGTGATTTGTTCTAATTTTGTGCATTTTACCATGTGATAAATGAATCTGTAATGACCGTTGGGGTTTCCCCTTTAGCAATTGCAATTTTCCTTCTGGTGACATACAAGGAGAATCGCCGAAAACAAGAACTCAGATGGTGGGAGGCAAGGGGACTCTCTGCAAACATTTAATACATTGTAATGTCGCAGTCAGAATTGGCGACTGGAAATCACAGCTCGGTTTTGCTAAATTCGGTAGAGACATGAAACTTAAAAGGCGCCATATAAAAATAAAATAAATTCAAGTCTCGGTTTAGGTTTAGTTACTCTGTAATTTTATTTGACATTCAAATGAAACAGTTTACACACAATCTTCAAGTATGCAGAGTCACGAACAGTCAGTTTCACCAGACAAACAAGCAAAGAGCCGCACCGCCAGTAGTTCATTTATTATTCATGTCACTCAAAACTTGCATCGCGAGAGGAAATTACGAAGGCAGGAGGGCGTCAGTTCCCTCCTGGCACCCTAGTGATCTCCCACACAGGCGGAAATAATTTAGCAGGATAAAGTTTGTAAGCCGAAAATAATTGAAGTTAAAAATAAATAAAGATGTAGAGGTCACGGATGCTTGTNTAGCAGGATAAAGTTTGTAAGCCGAAAATAATTGAAGTTAAAAATAAATAAAGATGTAGAGGTCACGGATGCTTGTCCGTGTGGGCGATATTTGCCACGCTCGATGTGTCTTCCTCGAGTGCTGGTCCAACTCTGTTAGCGGGCGGTAGGCACTGGNTGTTAGTGGGCGGTAGGCACTCGGGGTTAAAGTCGCCCCATGCCTACTCCCACTCCTCGTCCCTGGGTGCCAAAAACGTGACCAAATAAGGGCATGGCGTGGGTCGGAATCCCTTTGAAAACTTGTGCGACCCCCGTCGTAACCACTCCCCACACCATGCAGAACTGCGTCGTTGTAAAAAATAATCAAACTTCCAGAACATTCTAGAAGGAGAAAATGTCTACTACAGTGGTAAAAAACTTCTATCTACAATTACTGACATGAACAAAAGCTAAGATTTCAGAAAAGGCAAACGTATGACAGATAAACATACTAACAAAACTTCAAATCCTGATAAAATATTACAAAACCTCGCAAAACAAAAGAAAATTAACCAAATATCCCGATTCAGATTATTATAAACTGCGTCATTACAACATCAGCATGTATTGAAAGTTTGAAACATTACAGGTTTCATCAATGTTGATGCATAATGCATTACATCATGGGGGTTCCCCTTGCAAAAATACCTAGATGATTAGCCACTTCTCACTGCCTGTAGCGCCATCTATCACAAGTCAAACAGCATGTTTAAGACACAAATATGGTAGTTTGTATTGCGGATTCCTTCCAGAATGAAACGTGGAGTTCCCAATTGACTTAACGAATGGTAATTTACCTTGCACCGATTACAGCACCATCTACAATGAATCCCAAAAACGGTTTCTAATAAATCTTTCATGCCTTTTGATTTAGAATCAGAATCTGCAATAAAGCATGGGGATTCCAATTTGTTGTTCAACGTTGCAACCCCTTCCCCACCCTCGAACTGCCCAAATTGGTCAACAGTGAGATAACTTTTACTGGCTTAAACTGCTCCCCCAAAAATAGAAAGTGTTTATTTGGACAGTTTTGCCATACGACATCTATTTTGCACTATTCCGCACTCTCGGATTAAATAAAAGTTACATGTCCCTCCTAGTGCTCTATGTAAATTTGTGCTTGTGCTTGGATTACCATAATTTTTATGTAGGTGACATTAGTAGTTACAATAGTGCACAATATGTTTTCTGTTAGTATACTCTTCTAAGGTTGTGTGTCAATATTATGAATATTTTCTTCCAATAGTCTAACTTATATAGTGCCCGCAAACTGTTCAGTTATATATAATTTTATATTATTTATCAACTTTAGGATGTCTATATTAACAAAACCGTTACTTGCAAAAATTTCTGGCCCTACTACATTACAGTTGAATGGAAATATCAAGTTGTGGAGTATATGCACTAATCTTTATAACAAATTAATTTCAAAATTAAAAAAATAAAAGTAAAATAGGGTAAGTGTCAAATGATTCCACAATTTTTACATATTTCTTGTATAAATGTTTTTTACTTCAAGGAAAGTTCAAATTTCCTCCCACATTTTGCATGCTCCGTAACTAATGATGCATTCTGTCATAGCCATCTCTAGTGGAAGGCCACGGCCTGCGAAGTGGCAATGCTGGAAATCTCAGGTTCTCTGCGCTCCGTGCTGTCCCACTGCTACACCTTTACCCATTCCGTCTAGCTACAGCACTGTTAACCATTCTAAATGTAGCACAGTGCTATTCTTTGTTTTGAAGAATCATATGTGCTTATAAATATACTAAATATACATCTCGGACTTAAATAAATAAGAGCATCTCAGTATCGTTGATTCTTTTTGAAAGCATGTGAACTTCTGAGAATTTCGCTTCTAACCAAGTTGATACGTGTATCTATATACACAAATCAAGAGAAACAGTATTTTAAAGTATTTGTTTGGATTCCAAACTGTATTAAAATTTGAAAAGACAGCACTGAATACTGTGAATTATAAAAGACTGTTAAAAATTTTAATTTGTTAACTTTTAAATATTTATTTTGATAAGTGAAATTAATTAGTCGTGAGATGTTGTTCAGTAGGGGGGCTATATATAAAAATATTGAAACAAAGATTGAGGATTAAACCTTTAAAGTTTTGCACACAGTAAAAATTTTTTACAGGATAGAAAAATATAACAATCATATTAATTACAGCAATTATTTAACATTAGTTTTGTAAGGTTATATAACAAACACTACAAGAGAATGTCTATTTTTCTTACATTATTTCTGCAAAAAAGGCAATTTGTCCTTTTTCTGTTATAATTGTAAAAAAACCTTTGTCATTAGAGATGTAATTTTATCTACAATTTGTTGTGTTTCTTGGTTACACCGAAGGCTCGCCCTTATGCTAAAACTTATTTTAGATGCAGTGTACATCTATTTTAAATAGCAAACAACAGGATTTTTGCTGAAAATAATTCATTTTGAAAGCTTCACACGAAAATGAATCCCTAAATGTGAAGCAAAATAATTTATATTATCCTCTTCCGCCACTCGTTTTGCATTCTCATTTTCAACTTTATTCTACTTTTCTTCACTTCATCCTCTTGTTTTTTCAGGACATATAAGTTTTCCAGGTTTATATGATACTTTTTACTTAAATACGTTGGTAAGTTTGAAAATAAACCCTGAAATGTCACCCTTTAACTCTGGGTTTTCTCTCCCATATTCACACCTATTTACGCTTCTTTGTATTTAAAAAAACTAAATCCCTCTCGTGAAGATATTTGATACATTTCACTGAACTGCTGTCAATTGTTCATTTTTCTGTTGGATTACACAAATTCATTTTGTACGCCTATGCGGATCGCTGAGTATTTTGAAGCATATCCTTCTAATTTAATGTTGGTTATATTGTTAATTTTGCAGTCAGGTACGACACAAATATTTGGCATTATTATGACACTACACATACCACTAATTATTTAAGTTCGTAAATGATCAAAAAACAGCAGCACGTCACCTTCTTGCCATTTAAATCCATGTTGTTAAAATCCAGCGCTAACCCTTCCGCGTGATGCTGCCAATTTTCACTCGCAGCGACCTTCCACTACAGACGGCCATGATTCTGTACACTAAATGAATGAAGNCGTGATGCTGCCAATTTTCACTCGCAGCGACCTTCCACTACAGACGGCCATGATTCTGTACACTAAATGAATGAAGGAAAATATTTTAAATCAAGAGACCACTGATGATAATTAAATAATTTTACCTCTAAACCAGAAAGAGGGGTATATAATAGCTCTGTGCATGGACCATGGACCCCACTAGTATTTGTCAGAAGTTACTACTGCATTTGTGCCCTATTTCAAACAAAATATGCAAGTAATCAGAGTGTAAAGTGAGAATGTTACATTAATTGTATATATTATACAACAAAAATTCAGAAAATGCTTACATAAGATATTGGTTTAACACAAAAATGTTTTCATTAAATATCAGTACAGTATATTGTTTTGGACATATTCCAATCCTTTGTTCAGTAATAAAATTATGGTCACATTTCTAGTACCAACTGTATAGAAATATCACAAAATACTATACAATATTAAAAAACAGTGCAGTAGAAGGACTGGAGTGGCTCTGGGTCACTTCCCCCATTGTTGCACTTGATATGGCAACCATATAAAGTTTTGTTTGTTCTGCACTTCCATTTTCCTGCCCTACCTTTAACATCCCTCTATTTCACCTTTACCACTGTTACCCAAATGACATTTTCCAAAAGGAAAAGCAGTAAAATCACAATGTGATCATATTTGATTTCAGTTGTTTAAATGCCTTTCTCAAGAAATTGTAAGAATTAAATTGTATGGTTTTATTCTTATTTAAAAGAAAGTTAACATTACTCAAACAACAGATTGATAAAGAAACTATGTTGTCTTGACTACAGATGCTATTCAGATTCCAACAGAGGTGTCACAATCACCTGAACCTCATTGCCATTTCCTCCCTTCGATGTCTGATGGAGTATTCCTTGCCAATCATCATACATGTGGTTCCACAAGTTTTTAATTCCTGCAAACAGCTTTGATTGGTTTAATACCACTTGTAAATAGGTTTATTTTCATTTGCACCCTGCAGCTGGTAATTAGAACCCTGACCTGATGACCTGGCAATGTTCTGCTAACCGCTGTAATTTNTTCATTTGCACCCTGCAGCTGGTAATTAGAACCCTGACCTGATGACCTGGCAATGTTCTGCTAACCGCTGTAATTTCACAATGTACTCTGCAACACTTTTGTTATCTTTCTGATCACAATTATGCAATTTATATCTTTGATAAATTTCCGAGGGCGTACGGGCGAAATTATATTTTAATAATGTTATGATTTCTACATATGGTTTCGTGGCCAGCGTAATGGGTGAAACTTGTAATCTCACTACTGAATATGTTTTAGACTTGAACATGCTAAGAAATACAGCATCCTTCTTTTCTTCACCCATGACATTATTTGTTTGAAAGTAAAACTCAAGATACCCTGCATGCCAGTCTTGTGGATTCATCACATCAAATTCTTCAATGTTACCTTACAATGAAGCCATTGTGCTGCTGTTGTGATAACTACGGTTCATTTCACTTGTGTCGCAGGGATCCCATCCCTGTCGTCAGTTCTTATATTTGGTTAAATTGTAGTTTATCACAATTACATATTGCTGAATAATGTTTATCATTATCCCTTAATGTCCATCTAATCCATCCTTACTCTCATGCAAATCAATCATTAACACACTGCAGTGATGTTGCTACTGCCTGTAGGCATCAACACAACACTGTGCATATACCATCTATCATGGCCACCAACATCCAACATTCTCCATCAAGACACACCACCATCCATGCATGGCAGAGCAGTTCTGGATGATCCCAGCAGACTACCATGTGGGTGGACAATTTATCAGACAGGTGTTAACAGAACCAGTGGTTTCTTTTTCCTTTGCTAGAGCAACATTTCTCTACCAGAACCATTTACAGATATTTTAACATTAGCAAACCTTTAGAGTTTCTGCCATAAACATATCAACATTATCACCTTTGTTTGCAGTTGTGTGAGTAGAGAACAATGTGGCATGCTATGTACTGGCAACCTTAGATGACCACCATGCCAACGTCATAAATACCATAGGTGAGAACCACAAACCCTGCCTCACTTTATAGCTCCACTCATCCCCTGCTTCTGACATGGCTATCTAGGGAGCTACTGTATGTGACTCAGGTAGTGATAGGAAAGCAATTGAAACTGCAGCACCATATTGAAGACATCTTATGATCCTATGTGCTACCTTTACTGGTCGAGTGCCCAGGAGCTATTTTGCAGCAAGATCACGCTTGTCTGCACACAGCTCTGGTTACCCATAAGTATTTTGTCATGTTTCAACACTTCATTGGATTGCCTGGTCACCTGATTTGTTGCCTGTCAAACATTTGTGGGACCAGGTGGGATGCCAGCTTCCTCTATGCTCAAATGTTACATATATGAAGGATAAATTGCAATAACTGTGGGCAGATAAGCTGCAGGAGTACATACAAAATTTGTTTGGTCCCATGCTTGATTGTATCGAAGCATGTATCCACTAACCAGGTACAAGACAGTTTAAAAAATAAGTAAATGTGTCCATCTTCTGTGTTGTGGGTGAACAGGACATTGTCCTAAAGATCTGCTATTTATACCTCTTTCGTCTGTTTTATCACATTGGTAATGACTAGATGGAGATTTTGGACATTCGACATCTGCATCGTAATGGTGAATGTCCAAAAATCTCCATCTAGTCATTCACCCCCGTTGCACTATTCATGGAAATATCACATTGGTAATATTTTGTTAGAATCCAACCATTCCATAAATTTTAATGGTACATAAATTTTTTAAGCAATAAGTATATTCAAATGAACCCTGGTGAGCCTATTTTTTGTGATCCTGTTTTCGAGCCTGTGGAGTTCCATGGGTCTTTCATCTAGTTTTTATCAAATTTTTTAACATATACTTAGATATTTGTGTAGCTTCTTCGGTAACTCCACGAGATGTACTAGTGTTTACGACCCATGATTTTGATGATGTTCACCGGGATAGGTAACACTAAAAGCTCACTTGTTTACATTTTCTCTGAGCTTCCTGCCAGGAACTGGTTAACCTTGCTCATTATAACAGAGCAACAACAATGCCAACCTTACACAGGTACAAACACATCACCTCCTCCCTTCCAAGAATGGCTCATTAACAGCTAACGTGAACTTAATACTAACACCAAACTCCACCAACATTACAATAGACATGTATATATAAACATATATATATATATCCATATATCCTGCAAGGGTTACAGAACACTTCCAGTTTTTGTAGCATGAAGTCCTTCGGTCTGTCTGGCTGTCGTCTCACTTTGCTAGGGCATCAATGCCTATGTGATGTGCCTTGTTAGACCTGGTGCTCATCGCTCTCCTGGGTCCCAAATCCCCTAAAAGGACTTGTGTTATCTGCATCCTCCGTCACCACTGCACGTCTCCCCACTGCTGATTCCTACTGCTCACAGTTACTGGTGGAGGGGCCTTAAAAGGAGTACTGCACTACCTGCTCTGTGGGTTGTTGTACCCTCTGCTGTCCGAGCATGTCTTTCAGCACCGACTTTGTGATGGTCGAATCTACCCTGGCTGTCTTCTCGTTGCTGCATCTTTTGGCAGCTCCTTTGCCGAGCAGTACTACCTCCCTGTGTTGGCTGCATTTGTGGCAAGTTTTGAGGCTTGTCTCCACTCTGGACCATTACGCTCAACTCTTTGTGAACCCTAGCCCACTGATTTTATTTCCTGTTACCAACCAATGCCCTCTTGCTTTGGTGAATTAGCTCAGAGCTGTTGACAGTGCTGGAATTGGCCTAAAAAGTTCTCAATGTCTGTGTCCATCTTAGGCCACCACATGTAATTTCTTGCAGCATCTCCAGTAGGTCCTTCCGCAGAACTGTTGGTATAATTAACCTGCTTCCCCAGAGGGCACAGCCCTTGTAGAGGGACAATTCAGCTCGCCGGGTCCATTAAGGTTTGACCTCTTCCGTCACTGTTCCACTCCCTGGCCACCCAATGCTGGAGTTTTATTTGACCACATGCAGTACAGGATTGGCTTATGTCAATCTTGGAATTCTTTTGGCCTCAATGGAGAGCTCTGGTAGCACTTCCAGCATTAAAACATCTTCAATAACTGGAATTTCCATCTCTGGAGCCTCTAGCAGCAGCTTGCTAAGGGTATCTGCATGCCCTTAGCATGCTTGGTCCTGGTTGGTACAAAATCATATAGTTAAACATGGAAAGCTACAGGCTCCATCGCAGTAACCTTGGAGATAAGATGTCTGGAGTTTGCCTAGTGGGGTCTAGGAGATGCAAAAGGGGTTGGTGGTCTGTGATAATTATGAAAGGTCGTGCTGTCACATACTGCCTGAACTTTGTCACAGCAAACATGACAGCCAAAGCCTCTTTGTCTAGTTGTGAATAGTTTTCCTCATGCTTCTGCAAAGTGCTTGACCTGAAAGCAATGGCTTTTTTGCTACCGTCCTCTTCCATATGTGCAAGCACTGCACCCAGACCATACTCAAAGGCAGCACATGTGAATCGCACTGATGTTTTTGCATCATAAGGCGCCAGACTGAAGAAGCCCTTTTACAGCACAGAAAGCATCCTTTGTCCGCTCCCATTGCCGCCCTTTGTCAAGCAAGCAATGTAAAGGTTCTGCCACGCTGACCTTGTCATACAGAAACCTGTCATAGAAATTAAGCAACCCTAAAAAGGCTTGTAGCTCCTTTTTGCAATTGGGGGATGGACCATGGTGTATAGTTGGGTGTATCGCTGCAGTGTCCACTCTATAAGCTAAGAATTTTACAGATGACACTGCACACATGCACATGCACTCTCTCTCTCTCTCTCTTTCTCTTTCTCTTTGACTCCTTCAACTGCAGTCCTGCTTCCTCAACACAGCTGAGAACCTGATGTTCTTCATTGGATCCGATGATGAGAATATCATCCAGTAGCATTACAACTTTCTGCATCCTGGACAGCATGGTCTCCATTAACCTCTGGAACACTGCTGTGTCGCACTTGCTATCAAATGGCAAGCATTTCACTCTGAATAACCCTTTCATGGTGTTCGCTGTTAGCACGTCTGCATTACACTCATCCACCAATACCTGCAAGTATGCATCTGCCAAGTCCAATTTGGTGAAAATCTTCCCTCCTGACAAATTGGAAAATACCTCATTGGTTGTTGGTGATGGGTTTTACATACTCTATTCACAGAACATTTGTAGTCACCCCAAAGATCCGCACTGACCTGTCAGCCTTATGGACTACAACAATAGAAGTGGCCCAATTTGAGTAAGTTACGGGCTTGTACACACCCTGCTCCGCCAATCTGACGATTTCTTTGCTAACAGTATCCCATAGCGTAAAAGTCACCAGACGGCACTTCCTGACAATTGGCTTTGCACCAGACTCAATCTCTATCTACACTTACTGATGGTCCCATATACTGTCTCATCTCTGTACTAGCAAATACCTTGGAATGATGCTTCCTTATGTTCACTGTCACTTCTGGTTGTACTGCTAAAACTCCAACCACTGATAATACTTGTGGTTTCAACCAGCTGCGCCCCAACAGACTAGGCNCCTTGTGGTTTCAACCAGCTGCACCCCAACAGGCTAGGCCATGTTTCTTCAGCGACCAACAGTGGTAACCTACGGCGGCCGTGTTTGTCTGCACATGCACCTCGAGGGATCCTAGTAGTCTTAACTTCTCCTGTGACCATGTATGTANAATACCTTGGAATGATGCTTCCTTATGTTCACTGTCACTTCTGGTTGTACTGCTAAAACTCCAACCACTGATAATCCTTGTGGTTTCAACCAGCTGCACCCCAACAGGCTAGGCCATGTTTCTTCAGCGACCAACAGTGGTAACCTANCACTGTCACTTCTGGTTGTACTGCTAAAACTCCAACCACTGATAATACTTGTGGTTTCAACCAGCTGCGCCCCAACAGACTAGGCCATGTTTCTTCAGCGACCGACAGTGGTAACCTCACGGCGGCCGTGTTTGTCTGCACATGCACCTCGAGGGATCCTAGTAGTCTTAACTTCTCCTGTGACCATGTATGTTAAAGAAACTTTGCTACTTGGAGTTGCGTTCTCCTTGGTCAAAGCCACTCAAACGTGTCACCACTGATGACTGTCAAGTCGGCCCCTGTGTCCACTTCCATCTTTAATGCCCTGCCATCCAGCCACACTGCCATTCTTATTGGAGGCTGGCATTTGGGTTTCTGCATCTGTAGTTGATACAGACTACAAGGTTGTGTCCTCTTCAGATGAGTCCTGACTGTCCACTACATGAAAAACCCCAGTACTTTGGTCCTGCCTTGGCCCCCTGTGTGAATCCTGAGCTTGGGTATTGTGCTTCCTTTTAGTAATGTACGCTCATTCTAAATGCCCTTGTTTTGAACAGAAATTACACACTGTATTGTGATGCTTGCATTTCTCTGGGCTGGGCGACCCATTGCAGTGTCAGCAAGACTGCTGATCCTGTGGATGTTTATGCAGAGCTGGTGACCCTCTATCGCTTGGTTTGCCCCTAGGAGTAGGGTGGCACCCGGAGACACTAACTTGGTTTGCTGCTTCTGCCAACTCACTCACTTCTTCGCAAATTGCTTACATTGCGACTCGCAGCTTCTGCTGCCATATCCAAGGTGACCTGGAAAGACAGCTTATCTCTGGCCAACATTGTGTGTTGCAATGTCTTGTCAGGCACTCCACATACTAACATATCTTGCAGCACTCTGTTTAAGTCATTGAAATTGCAATGTGCCGACAGACGTCGCAG
>NQII01012796.1:0-22768 GCA_002778355.1 Clitarchus hookeri
CAACGTGGAATCGAACCCGGTTCGTCTTGGTGGGAGGTGAGTAACGTGACGACTACACAATCGTGGCCCCAGAAACCAAAGGAGATGCGACCTTATTTCAGTGCGAACCGAACCACTAAAATTCAGTCATGTTGTGGGTGAGCCTTAAGCAATTACTGGATCGGTATCCTCGTCCGTGAGCGAGGCGCTTTTTTTTCTCGTGACGACGTCCAGTGAAAACTTAGGAGACATCTGCTCTTAAAATAAAAATAAAATAAATAAAGGTACTTTTTTTTGTCAGTATCCTGTCCCAACCACCAGTCCAGGATTAAAAATCTTCTTTGAAAAGGTAAAAGGTTACACCTGTTGGACACGCAAAGCGAGAGGAGTAAAGCGTATTGCTAACTACGTGCGTATGTAAAGCATACGTAAAGCTGTCCAAATGAAAGGCGCGACGTACAAACAAACACAACGCGTAACGTACATATTTAAAACTGCTAGTTTGTGTCCCTGATTTGCATTTCATAAGCAAACGTGTCATTTCTTTTTATCGCGGTCTCCGAGCAGAGGCAGCGCTGTAGACGCTTTGAGGAACGAAGCTGTGTTCCACGACTGAATCGCCTCTCCGACGAGCGGCTTTGGGATCGTGTTAATAGCGAGCCTGAGTATTTATTCCACCCAGAGCAGCTGAGTTTTAAGTTCCCCGTGGTGCGAGATCTGTGTTTTCCCCCCAACTGAAACGCTAGACGTACAAACTCCCAGCGGGGTGCTTATTAGGACCGCCAACAAGAGTCGGTGTCGGGGGGAAATAATTCTCCCCCGCGCAGCTCACACCAGTTTAGGGCTTGTACTTCTCGAACGCAGCGTTTCGATGCTCTAGTTAGATTTGTACGCTTGCCCGGCGTCGGGATGTTTGAACCGGTAATAAATACGTTCCAGGGGACGAGTGCAACAGTTTACCCCGTGATCAGTTCCAGTCGTTTAGGACATACTTCCTGGGGAAATAGTGGTTCAAGTTCTGCTTGGTATAGCTCGTTCCTAGTCCTAGTCATACCTTAAAATTGTTTGTTCATTTACGACAAAGAATTGGCCTTAACTCGCCATATAGACACATACGTTAAGTAAAGAATTAACTGTCTTACAAGCCAGTTTCATTTACGTATACCTTTTTTTCAGTCCTGTTATGTTTGCAAAGCCATGTATATATGATGTGTGATAAACAGATTACCGTTAAATGAAGACTTGGTTGTATAAAATTATATTTAATTGCCTGTAATTTTTTTTTGAACTTATTGTAGTGTGCTACGGAAACTTTGTATTACAATAATATGTAACAAGTTATAAACAGATGCCGTTAAGGAAACTTCGTTTCTTGAACTACGGTACACTTACCGGCGTGTTTAATAAAATTACCCAACATATATATGTATATATATATATACATATATATGGTTGGTTAGCAAAATTGAAATGTTTTGTGAACGTGCCTCTATTGGTTTATCTCATAAAAATTCATGTAAGTTTTTTTTAAAACCATTGAAACTAAAATTTTAATGTGATGTTTAGAATGGTATTTTCCGTAAAACGATAGTTATGCGTTGCACATGCTAACGCTTCTGTATCTAATCAAAAATTCTCCAACTATACGCGTACCCTTTTTGTCTAAATGATTTATGACACCATACGCAAAAATTAAATTTTACGGTAAAACTTTGTACATAACGTTATAACGTGTGTAGTTAATTACTATAGCATTTTAATGTCGAATATCTCAGCTACAAGTTTTTCTGTAGAGAATGTTAGAGTGGTTTACCTACTTGTCTTGTAAGCTATTATTCTGGTTCTGAAACAGAATACCATGGCCAAGTATAGTTAACGTATCTATCTTTCGGACTCTAAATGGGGAATGGTTTTACAAGTACACATGTGTTCGTAGAACAAGTAAAACAAGTACAACTCATCAACGTTGGTGTCTACAATCGTTAAACTCAGTACCACGCAGAGCAAGTGAGGATTAAAAAAAAATTAAAAATCTTATGGTAACTTTTTTCCTCTAACGGGAGCTTGTTAACTTTTTTAATTTCACACACACACACGTGTGCAACAAGTAAATGCTTTAAAATGCAAATAAATATTTTTTTTTTAACCGGGAAAATTAAATTTTATTTGCTGCATACAATTCACCTTCGTTGCAAATTTCTTCTAAAGACAGACATTTATTAAAAGTTCTAACAGAAAAAATTTAACTTCTATTTCTAAAGAAATTATTTCAGTTGAATCTAAGAATGGAGTTGAGCTGTTTCCCATATAATTAAGATATAGAACACAAGACATAGAAATATGTTTCCAAATTAGTTTTCTCTATAAGTATTACTATAAGCATGCCAGTAATCATTTATGTTCATAAGAGAGGCAAAAATGTGTTCTTAAGAGAGGCATTTATTTGACATGTAGATTTTATAAATTCTCAGTAATCAACTAAACAGCTACGTTATGCGCTTCATAATACTTTGAACAACACTCTAAGAAATCATTTGTAAATTTACCATATCAGTTTACACATACAGCGAAAAGCGCGAATGGTAAGTTATTTTCCCAGGCATGCATGGTAACGTTCCTAACGTTGCTCAGGTAACAGCCAAATGCTTTGAATAGTAGAAATGCTAAACATTCCCATATCTTCAGCCCGACATGTAGAATTATTTCCATACGTTGNGTAACAGTCAAATGCTTTGAATAGTAGAAATGCTAAACATTCCCATATCTTCAGCCCGACATGTAGAATTATTTCTATACGTTGTATAGGTTAAAAACTTCCATTACAGTTTAAGAAGTTTAAGAAAAAAAAACTATACAGTGAACTTTCTCNATACGTTGTATAGGTTAAAAACTTCCATTACAGTTTAAGAAGTTTAAGAAAAAAAAACTATACAGTGAACTTTCTCATAAAGAAATTCTAATAATGTTTTCAAAAAAATATTTAATTTATATCACGAACGTTTACTTCATTATTAGCACAGGAAAAATTATAACGATATGTTACGGACTAAAAAGCGTGAATTACTAATTTTGATGTGTTATTTCGGAGACGTTAAATAAGGCGGATTTAACGGAAGCTGTATCGATTTTCCTTCAGCGACGTCCTTATGATACTTGACCAAGAACGGAGGTTGACGCATTTCAATTCGCCGAATAATCAAATGCTGGAAGCGGTGTAGCCGGAATTTGACAAACANAAGAACGGAGGTTGACGCATTTCAATTCGCCGAATAATCAAATGCTGGAAGCGGTGTAGCCGGAATTTGACAAACACGTTTGTCGGTGGAAATGTCTCACGCATATCAGACTATTCAAGAATAAATCTGATTAATTGCCGAAAAAAGGCACTAAAAACTACAGCGGAACCAGAACTGGAATTATATTTAAATATGTGTAGCCGATCTGGATGATTGATGTCGCTAACGCATTATTTCCGGTTGAGTTTCTGGTTTGGAATACAGTATGACTCGTATAAATGTTCGACCCGTTTTAAAGAGTTAAAATTTGTTTAGTTTAAGATATAAGCCTGCCATCAAGTGCGCAAGTGCGATCACTGTCTTCCTGGGCAGCGTCACGAACAATAAGGCCGTTGGGTACAATAAAATGTGTTATTTTATATTTGTACTTTTTCCTAGGATTGATTTTTTTTTTTTATGTTGCTTGGTTTTTGAAAAATTATACGTCAAAGTCAAAATTTTAGTTTTTTAATAATTTTCAAATAAAATAAATTAAATTATTTGCAGAAAATTTAACAAAAGCAACTGAAAGCTTTTGTCTTAATTCATTTTAATATAGGCATAGCAAAATTTAATTTACAAAAATTTAGTAGGAGTCACTAATAAAAACAGTAAAAAAGTTCTAACTTTTTATAATTTTTCTTCAAATTGCAAAAACCCTTCTTTGTGCGACTTTATAGACGTCTTAAAGTAGCTTTTAGCATCTTCTTTCAGTGCGAATTATCTTATTTATGCGTATAAGTTAGTTTTCAATATTTGTGCATTTCTGAAACAGTAAAACTGTGATTTTGACATGTATTTATGCAAAAAGTATGCTCTCGATTTTTTTTTGCAAGGAAAGAGTAGTCACTGATAATGCATTTGCTACACGTATGAAATAAATTGTTCGTTGCCAACGTCCTTAAACCCAAGTTCTATCACTTCCCGGCGGAGAGTCCTATATCTGGCCTCTTTACTTGAGTTGCGACAGAATTCCTCTGTAACTGATGATATGGCTGTCTGATGACTAATTCACATAACACGCTTCAGAGTTCGCAGGTTTTTTTATTCTACAAGAGCAGTTCTTGGGGCCAGTGCTTTCTAGACGTCTCCACTTGATAACGTCGCCAATAGTGAATGGAGTTTAAATTCTAAGAAATATTTCTGATGATATCAGGGGCGGATCCAGAAGCCAGTCTTGAAGAAAGGAGGAGGTGGAAATTTTGCAGGAGGGGGGAGGGGGTAACTTTGCAGTCCACGTTGCAGTGAGTGTATGTATATACAGAATGTCCCTGAACGTGCGCATAAGAACCACACCACGTGAATCCTGAGCTAATTTGGAGACGAAAATGTTAAGTGTCAAAATGTCGTACGATGACATTTTTCTTGCACAATGTGGCAACACAGCACGGGGTAAGTCCCCTGATTTGTACAATGGCCATCACGTTGTGTGAACTACTCGTTCAATAAAAATGTTAGGACAGGGCGGGATTTGAACCAGTGCCAACAATATCATGGCCAGGCCAGTGGTAGTAGGATATCAGTGGAGCGCAAGATGGGACTAACTCCGTGCTGTGTTGCCACATTGTGCATTAAATATGTAATCGTACGACATTTTTCCACTAACGTTTTCGTCTCCATTTTTGCTCAGGATTCAACGCAGTATAGTTAGTACTTACGCGCGCGTTCTGGGACATCCTGTAACTAAACAGGCAGAAACACATATTAATTTCTTATTAATTGTAGTGTTTGTTTACTTTTAGCGCTGATTCAAAAACAATAGGACTAGACGACGTATGCTTGATTTTGGAAATGCTCAATGACAAAATAGGGGTTTACTTATATATCGTAATGTACATTAAGAAGTGCCAACCCTTCAAGTCTCCTCTCCATCACCGTCGTTCCGAGTTATGTTTCGGTGGGGCGTAGTGTCGACAATGTACCATCTGAACTTACATTGTTGACAGGAAGTGCGAAAAGTATATGAAGCAGTGCGTGGATGATTTTGTGTGTTCTTGTCACAAGCCACAATTGCATCAAGAAGTTGGGATGTTCGGCACCATGACCTTTTTCGAATTCCCATGTTTGCTGCCACTGATAAATGTCTTCTTTCAACTTCATTACCTGAAGAGCTTTGGAACTCTCTAAAAAATGGGAAAAAGTGGCTGACAAGGGACTGAATAAAACCAGTTATTTCTTCCAAAGTCTTATCAACAATAACTCTTGGAAGTTGTGTTTACATATGCAGGTAATTAAAATGCCACTAATCATGCTGCACCAACCCCGATCTCACATCAAATAAATTACACAGAACAACACCGTAACATCCGCTTGCCGCAGCTTGTTTGCAGCGAACTAATGTGTCTGTTGCGATTCTCTTCTAATGAATCCAATCAGTGCTACCACACTTGGTGCTGAGAAATCCCCTAAAAATTCCTTGATTTCTAGTAAAGGAGCCAAGTGGCCTTCCTTTGTATTTCTTAATGAGTTTATCATAGTAGTTGGAAATAGCCGGTTTAAACACAGCGTCGTGACAGGGAGGCAGGGAGGACAAGATGAGGACCTCCTGCTCTTGCATTCCGCCGCTTTTTTTCAGTTTTTTCCTTGAAATGTCCCGCTTTTCCCT
This sequence comes from Clitarchus hookeri, assembly GCA_002778355.1. NCBI lineage: Eukaryota > Metazoa > Arthropoda > Insecta > Phasmatodea > Phasmatidae > Clitarchus > Clitarchus hookeri. The sequence continues at coordinate 5,860 of NQII01012796.1, forward strand.
CGAAATGTAGCGTATTTCAATCGAAATTTCCCTTTTCTCCCAAAAAAATTCATTTTTTCCCTCGAAACTTCCCTCAATTCCCTTAAAATATTATTTTTTCAAATTTGTTTCAACAATCTTACAATGTGGCTAAATTACTCATTTTTGGGCAATGAGAAGTTGAGGAGATAAGGAGATTTCTCGTAGTCTACACCTACCATACTTCATGCTCTTGCATTCACAGGGTGCCGTGGTCATGCAGCGGACAAAGGACATGTTAAACTCCACCCCTTGCATTCCAAGCCGGGAGGGTTATCTCAGAGTCTTCCCAAATACGATGTAAAATACAAATAGTCATTTAAGCCTTATGCAAACTTATAAACATAGTTGGCCGTAATTCCCGAACCGTTTAAGATGTAGTCGTCAAATTCATATCATAGGCATCAACGCAGACAAGGAAACCCACTTACCCATACATATACGTGCACAAACACTCACTTACCCAAACATGCACTTACCCAAACATGCACTTACCCAAACATGCATTTACCCAAACATATACACGCACAAACACGCACTTACCCAAACATAATCGCGCCCACACACGCAGTTACCCAAACATATACACGCACAAACACGCACTTACCCATACATATATGAGTACAAACATAGGCACACCCATACATATACGCGCGCGCACACACACACAAGCACAACCAAACAGGCGCACACACGCCACTTACCTATCTGTCTTTGCCCTTCCACTTACCATCTGCATTACCATGCAGATGGACTCCCAGGCTTAGGACCGAACAGTACACTATTCCTATGACATTACCAATTGTTATTGACATAAGTATAGTGTACAGGCGGGTTACAACGCCAAAAATGAAAGACAACCCTCCTGAAAAAAAACAAAGCGGACTAAGGAACGCCCAGATAGATGACGTCATAGGGAAATTACTACTGAAGAGAAGGGCTACAAGTATGATGTTGCTTATGACGTTGCTAATGGAGGATCACTTCCTAAAAGAGTGTAAATGAATAGATGAGTGGAAATCAATAAAGTCAATACATTAACTTGTTGCGAAGGTGATAGCAACCCGAGATTCTTTCAAACGTTGAGAGAAAATTGTAACTTAAAAATAATTATGCAAATATTTATATGTATAGCTTAGTCAAGTATGATGCATTAACTGTTGCGAAGGTGACAGCCACCCTAGCTTGTTGCAAATGTCTAAAGAAAATTGCAACTTTAAAATAAATATATTATCTAACAAGAATTAGCTCAGATGGTTGGGTAACGACGCAAGCACCGTGCAGGTCTTGGCAAGTTTAACGAATAACACTAGCCGAGTGAATGCTATGTAAGGCTCCAAGGTTCCACAGTACCTGCTAGGGTCACGATAACCTTCAGACCATATGGCTGAATTCCTACATGCAGAACACTCGCCTATTAGTATAGTATATTCATACAAAAACAAAACAGATATTTAAAAAAAATTTCAAGTAACAAGTTATAAACACTCACCAACCAGCACATTTTACACTAGTATCGGCTGTTGTAGGTTGCTTTAGATGATAGTGCTAGACAAGGCCAGATCACCCCGATCAGTACAACATGCATTCCACTCCCAGTTTTCTCATACTCCTTCTGAGCATCTTTCACCTAACGTCCTGACGGGACGAGTCTTATTCCACCTTGATTTTTCCATATTCCCTCCCGGGCTCCTTTCACCTAGCACTCTAACGAGGACGTTGCATGCACGATCATTCCACCTTTGTTGTCTCATATTTCTTCCATACACCTTTCTTATATATTAACACATACATGTTTTAAACATAAACCTTGGCTATTATATATGAAGGGAGAGACATTGTTTGAATTGTAACAATTACTATGTACTCTGGTGACTGCAGTCGTCGTACATGTAGGGTGAGAGAAGAATAATAAACAAAGTGCAAGTGCCATGTACACTGAAGGTCACAGCTGCTGGACGAGTAATACACAAACTTCAACATGCCTCGCTAGCATGTAAGGTGAAAAAAAAGAAGTTGCTACAACTATCCAGGACATCGAGAACGCAACAATGTCATTCAATTCTGCTGATGACGATGTAAAATATGAATACGCTACTGATTAAGTGTCTACATCTGCAAGCTCATAAACCAGTTGCTGAAGATAAGAGCTATTTGAAGGTGGGACAGAAGAAACGTAGATTCGAACCTAGTACCCTGACTCAGAGGTATCTAACAACCTACTAATCATGGAAGAACATACATGTAGACATGTATCGTGAACCTTCTGTGAAGAGTGACGGGAAAGTCTAGCTGCTTATTTTATGAAGACTTTAATGACTTGTTTGAAAGACTAATATCACATGTTGTACCATTACACTTCGGTTTTCTCATACACCTTCCAGCATCCTTTCACCTAACATTCTAGCGATGACAAGTCCCATGCTCGACAAGCATGGCAGCTTTGAGAAAAAAAAAGGTTGTCTTAGAGTACCGAAACTAATAGCATTCCCGATTATTTTTCATCGACGAAGATGAAGAGCCATTCACCTTAGACAATGTTCACTCTTCGCAGTCTGAATAGCAACAGAGTTGGAATGATAGCAATCACTATATACTCTAGCGACTGCAGTCAACGTATATGTAGGGTGAGAGACGAACCATAAACAAAATGCAAGTATCATGTATGTTGAAGGTCACAGCCACTAGGCAAGTCACACACACAGACTACAAGTAATATGTACACACACATGCACACAACCTCAGCACTGGAATAATAGTGTTTAATGAGACTGTATGACTCGTCTCTCACACTCTCTATCACCAAAGTTAATGCAACGTTTCATTAAACTACTTGTAAAAGGTTGTGTCCCCTTTGCTTGATACTAACCACAGCATATGTAAACCACTAATCATGCAAGAGTTTATGTCACTGATATATATATTGATGATTAGATATTTTTAAAAAAATGTAAAGGTAAATAGTTATAAACTCCCACCGATCGCTGCATATTGCACACGTAAGTAACACTAAACATTAAGCTAGACAGAAAAAAATACACTCTCAAAACGCTAATACTAGCAGACATAAAAAAATAAAATAAAAGTAGTTATTATCACCTACCAACATGTATTGTACAAATGACGATCACTGTACAGCACACGATGCTAGACAACACTATGTGTCTGAAAAAAAGCTAGCGTTGTAGCCTTGGCTAGTACAGTAAAATAAATAGTAAAACTATCGGTCTCACATACATACTACGTCCGAGCTATGCTACAGTGAGACACAATTTCAACCAAGCAACGAACAAAATATGTAACATTAGACTTAAGTAAAATACTATGACAGGGTCGTAGAAGTATGGAGAACGATAAGGTCAACACTGCCACATACCATCGCAAACAGATGTATAAAAAATATAAAGTAAACAAGTTATAAGTACTTACCAACCAACCAGCGCATATTGCACAAGTGTCAGATACTCTACGTAAGTTTAGACAGTTAGAGACAAGCCCAGACCATCCTGCTCAGTACAACAGTCATTCCACCTTGGTTTTCTCATATTCCTTAGAAAAGAAAACTAGTTGATTCAGTCAAAGTACGAAAGAGAATTAATATTTTATATAGTTCCAAAGCTCGAACTCAGTTCTCTATGGAAGGATTCTTGAGACGACGGTCATTTTGGATGATGTCATATTATTATTATTTCAGCATTATTCATTTATTATAACCATGCTAATATTATGTTCACATCCATCACTAGGAAAAGTAAATTAGAAAGATTTTGTCAAAGTCCGAAAGAGAATTAATAGTCAAAGTACGAAAGAGAATCAATAGTTTGTATAGTTCCAAGGCTCGAACTCAATCCCGTATCGAAGGATCCCGGGATGACAGCTATTTTGTAGGCCTGTACATAAACGCCATGATCATGCATTCCATTTAGAAGACGGCCATTTTGTTTACCTGTCAAAAGGTCAAGGTCAAGGTAAAATTTAAATTTTAAAAAAATTTTAAAAATTTTCAAACAAAAAAATCGAGAAAAATTTGCGGCTGAAGACGGGAGAAAGCTCCCGTCTTAAGCTTCGACGATAGCAAACGCCATCGTCAACGTAGTGTGTTTGCTTGTCTACGTCGATGCCTATGATATGAATTTGACGACTACATCTTAAACGGTTCGGGAATTACGGCCAACTTTGCTTATAAGTTCGCATAGGGCTTAAATTACCATTTGTTAATTTTCCTTGTCTGCGTCGATGCCTATATGATTTTGACAACTACATCTTAAACGGTTTGACAATTACGGCCAACTATGCTTATAAGTTCGCATAGGGCTTAAATGACCATTTGTAGTTTATATCGTATTTGGGAAGACTCTGAGATAACCCTCCTAGCTTGGAATGCAAGGGGGTGAAGTTTAACATGTCCTATATCCGCTGCATCACCCCGGCACCCTGTGAATGCAAGAGCATGAAGTATGTTAGGAGTAGACTATGAGAAAACTCCTCAGCTCCGCAACTCCTCATTGCCCAAAAATGAGTCATTTAGCCACATTGTGGGATCGTTGAAACAAATTTGAAAAAATAATATTTTGAGGGAAATTATGGCAATTTCGAGAGAAAAAAGGGAAATGTGTTAGGGAAAAGGGGATATTTCGAGGGAAATACGCGACATTTCAAGGGGAAAACGAGACATTTCGAGGGATAAATGGGAAAAAATGGTGGCAGAATGCAAAAGCAGGAGGTCCTCATTTTGTCCTCTCTGCCTCCCTGTCACGACGCTGTTTTTAAACTGGCTATTTTAAACTACTTATAATGGAAAAATGATTGTCTGTAACAACACAGAAAAATATGATGACGCAGTCCAAAAAAATTCTAAANGAAAAATGATTGTCTGTAACAACACAGAAAAATATGATGACGCAGTCCAAAAAAATTCTAAAGAGCAATGCAACAGAATGCTGGCAGCTAGAGATCTAGTTTAACAGACTGTAATAAAAAAACCGAAGATCTTGCACTGTTTAAACATAGAATTTAAACGGGTTAACAACACTACAATGAAATTTTCGCNATAAAAAAACCGAAGATCTTGCACTGTTTAAACATAGAATTTAAACGGGTTAACAACACTACAATGAAATTTTCGCTCCATCTGCATTACATGACTGCAAAAATAAAGAAATAAGTCCCTTTTCAACGTGTTACGAATAGCGATACGAAAGAGCTTGGGCAGTTCTCTGAAATAATAATACGAGCAGGACAGCCAACTGCGTTAAATTTGTGCAACAGGTTTAATGGGATTTTCAGCCATTTTTTCCCTGTTGTATACTTTTTTGTTTATGAAGCTCCGACCGAATTGCCAATGGTTAACCTGTCGTAAAATAGCCATGAAATCGGTTCAAGGTGGAACAGCCGATATTTACGACCGTTCGTATGCAATATATGTTTTTTTTTTGNAATAGCCATGAAATCGGTTCAAGGTGGAACAGCCGATATTTACGACCGTTCGTATGCAATATATGTTTTTTTTTTGTAGATGAGACATAAAATACGAACATTGCAAACAGTTGAGTGTTGCAATTGTATGCAGACTTTTATTCGCTTATGCAGAAAAAAAAAACTTTCAAAATTTTAGGGGAAATTAAAGAACTGTAACTTTTGTCATAATATTGTCGACTAGCGGTCAAACATAATAANCTTTCAAAATTTTAGGGGAAATTAAAGAACTGTAACTTTTGTCATAATATTGTCGACTAGCGGTCAAACATAATAAATATTTTGCAATATTGAAAACTACGTTTTTAATACTTGAAAACTTTTAAAAGTATGGTTAAAATTAAGGTACACCTCACTTAAGTTAATTGGGCGAAAGCAATGTTCTAAGCCTGGCCATAATTCAGTTATTTCAGCCTAAAGAGCTAAACTGTAAGAAATATGAATTCACTAGAAGTAGATGTGTAAACGAGAAGTGATAAACTATCGTGTACGATAGAGAAAAAAATTAAAAGAAAATAACACGGACAAAAAATTAAAAATATTTACGATTAGACATACACTATGCCTATAAAACAAATACTGCTACCACAAACAAACATTTACTTGAAGAATTATTGGGCGTAACTGCCGAGCACCTTCGGGTACGTTCGACAAACCGAGTTGACGGCTTCCGAGCACCACCTGAGTCGAGCCGAAGATTGCCGAGCTCGTCCGAGTCGAGCCGAAGACCGACAGCCACAGGCAGAGCCACACAGCTCCCATTTAAAATATATCATGCCCGTTCACCCATATATACACTACTAACGTTACCAAATATTTCTGCGCAAATTTTTATGGTAATATATGTGTTGTTTCTTGCTTTGTTTGATGTCGCCATTGTAACAGAATCCCTTTTGTTTAATACGCTTTATAGTACTGTAATAATCGGCGTAATATTTGTTTTTCCAATAATCAAACAATTTTACTGTACAGACTTGTAAAGACTCCAGCCCTTCGGAATGCCCACTCTATGGACACATATGTAGTAGGCATTCCCAGATAGTGCTCCGGTTAACATCCAAGTCTCTGTTGTTAATAAACGTAAAGTATGATTATTTTTAACACCGTATTATTGATGCGAATGGGTTCAGAAGTCTCGAGGAACTTCGCATATCACCATGGTAGAGTACTTTTGTTTGTAGCCTTCAAAAACATCTGCGTCTGGGTGTGAAAAATCCCACGTTTATAATTGCTACTGCTGGGTATTCTTGTTTAAACGAGATAGTAATCTCCTCCTCCCCTCCACCGTAGTCAGATGCGCCCCAGAGGATCTTTCTGATACTCATCTGAAAGCGAGGTTGCAGGCAGATGTTATTACGTACCGCTGACGTGATTATCTCTGCTCTCAGGGGCCTGTATGTGGTCAGTGGTATTTAGCCTGTCGGAGGCTGCCCGGTGTTTGTTTAGCTCGCTCTGTAGGAGGGTAGTTGCGGCACTGAAAATTCATTAGCGGCCCCAGGGTGCGCGGTAATGTTTGGTTTGTGTGGTGTGGATGTTGGCACCACTGCTGGACGCTACCTGCCCACGACGACACGTCACCGCGGAAGAAACGACCTAAGTGCCAACATCATATACAACATAATCCTATCACGAAAGAATAATCATTGCCTTATATACAGAAGAAAAAAATTATTTATTTATTGCTTCAAAAATACTAGATATATTCACGTATATCAAAAGTAGTTAAAAAGCTGCGTGGGCAGTAAAAATTAAGTCACCACAGCAGAAATTTTGAAACCATGATACTCCGCGCAGGCTGGCCACTCGATTATAAGGAATCTTTTAATAGTCATTCACCTTCATGTACGTATGTGACAGTTAAAATTATTACATTATCAAATGTAAAGCTTATGTTTAAAAAAATAAAGGCGAATTGTGTTTACGTGTTTTCAGTTGATCTCACTAAAATATTAAATCTAAGTTTTGAATGACCTCCCTTCTGTTCTTAATCATTGTAACATTTTCGTTATGTTTACAAGAGCATCTAACAACTTTCAGTGTACCACATAAACCTGTCTTTGTNTAATCATTGTAACATTTTCGTTATGTTTACAAGAGCATCTAACAACTTTCAGTGTACCACATAAACCTGTCTTTGCATCGAAAAGGTATTTACGATTAAATGAAAAACTACTGTGGACATAGGGCTTTGCAGTCCTCTGTCACCACAGAAATCCATAGGATGGCATTAAAGCATACATTCTAAACAAGCTAAATTTGACTGTTCTCTAGAGATATTTGAAACGATATAAAAATCATACCTCAAAAAATGTAGTCCAATTTTTTCCCCAAATAAACGAGAAAAAAAAACAAACAACAGGACGAGTAACCAGAGAAAAGAAGAAGAAATTATTGATATAACAAATAAGCCTACTTTTCTCAACATGGGTTTAATTAATTTTTAAATAATTGCATAAAAGCTGAGTTGGTAGATACGACTTGTCGTCTCGTTGACAGCATTATCATTAAAGAAGAAACCAGAAACATATGCAACAGTAGTGAGGCAATTTCAGATACACATGTACCTTACCCGGGTCTCTAACAGAGAAAACCTCGTATCATAAGTTAGTGTGCAATCAACTGCATTACAGAGGTCGGATTTGAGCATCAACTTAGAATTTAATCAGTCTAATGTTTTTCGAATGATGGGATTTACAAACCTTAAATATTTACAGGGCCGTCATTTTTAAAATAAGTGACTGGGCATGTAAGTTTAAATGGCTTACCATAGAGCTACTTGTAAGAAGAATTTGGTGAAAACCGGTTGATTGGTCCCTGAGATATGGTTTGAAAATTTTATATTTTTCATGTGGCGATCTTCATAAATGGAAGAAAAAAGTTATGTATCAGCATATTCGATGATTATATACTGCCAGTATGCAAACTTAAGCTAAAAATGATTACGTAGTTTCGTAGATATAGCACACAAAGCAAAAATAATTAAGAGCAACCATTCTGAAACTAAGTGTCTGTCACACTTTAAAATACATATACAGTTAAATGGCCTACCACAGTACAACATTTTCGCTGAATTTGGTAAGAAAGGGCTAATTGTTTCCAGAGATGGGACATAAAAACTTATGTTATAATGTGGTGCTAACGTACAAAATGACAGAGAGATGAGGCTCTATACAGACAAATTTGATGGTTGTAATAGATGCTGCCAGCATTTAAAGTAAGTTTGAAAATGGTTTCGTTAGTAAAAGGTGCTGAGCTAAAATATTTATAAAGCCGCCATTTTGAAAACAAATCCCTGACCTACTAAAAACACAGCAGTTTACACCACCTGCTGCAGTGCGAATTGTTTACAAAATGTTGTAGCAATGTTTCAATCTTCACCCGGATTTTGCGTAAAATATTTTTTTTAATGGGGCCGCGGTGGCTGAGTGAATTGCCTGCTCGCCTCCCACCAAGGTGAATCGGGTTAAATTCCCGGCCAGGTCACTCCCAGATTTTTTAATGTGGGATTTGAGTCGGACGAGGCCGCTGGTCGACGGGTTTTCTCGGGGAACTCCGGTTTTCCCCGCCCTTTCATTGCGGCGATGCTCCATACTCAATCACCGTAATGTATTCTCAATACCTCGCTGTTAAGTGCCGCCCAAACCCTTCACTTCACTTTATTTTTTCATATGACATATCTTAAAAAATTGCGGACGAAAGGTGCTCCGTGTAGAAGAATTTGATAATTGTAATATAAACTGCCAACAATCAAAATTAAGTTGTATTTGATTACATCGTTTCCACGATAAGGTATACTAAGCTAAAATTCCTATGTTCTTGCCATTTTCAAAATAGGGTTATGACGTACTTATAACATGCAATTTTACATCAACTGTCACAGTAATATTTGTTTGCCAAATTTGGTAAGAATTGGTCAATTCTTTTCTAAGATATGACAAAAACTTAATTTATTCATATGGTGCCATTCCGGCGCTGCTCCATACTCACTTAGTTTCACCCTCGTCGGCTCAAGGCCTCCTTGTTAAGAGGCGCCCAAATCTCTTCTCTCACCAATCACTCTTCAATCGCCTTGATGAAGAGGGATGATATTACCAACCGCATTTTCACAGGTATAAGATCCCCGTTCCACAAAACACTATTAAGCTATTTGTTGGTTAATCGTAAGTAGTTCCTGGTATTTGTAACGAAAATCATTTCAAAACTCGATTTTTTGGGGCNACAAAACACTATTAAGCTATTTGTTGGTTAATCGTAAGTAGTTCCTGGTATTTGTAACGAAAATCATTTCAAAACTCGATTTTTTGGGGCGCATATCTCCATTAATAATTACTTTATGAAAAAGTTGTACATACATTTTTGTCAGGAATAACATGCTGAAGTTTGTCGGTGACTTTTAGTAACACGTTGTATAATACTGTACTTTAGAAATGCTGTTACACTTTCAACTTTCCTTTCAGTACTTGATTCAGTTGACAGGGCTGTATAATTATTTTCCAAGTTTTTAAATACTGTCAAATATGGTGAACTGTTTAATTGAATAGTGCCTTCGCTTCCTCCGTTTTGGCCTGTTGTTTCCTATTAAAATTGAAGCAATGCTACTATTTTTTTCTATGTATGGGGTGCATTTTGTATGTAGTTGAATTGAGAGGAGATTGAAGAGCAACTTACAATTTATATCTTCTTTTCAATATTTAATGAAGTCTGAGATAAGACACTTAGCAGAAAGAGATTTCTCGCATTCTTGAAGTGAGGATCAACAATAGTGAGCCATGACATCAATATTATGTGTTGGGAATCGTGATTAAATGGAACGTTTGAAAGTTCGTGACAATGAAATACCAGTCGGTGTTTTCAAACTGCTGAGATCACTGATGATGACATGAATAATGAGAATTATCACGGATGACACTTCGTCAGTTGCTTGAGTAAGTGGTTGTACAATTTTGTCATAATTAATTTGCATGTGGTCAATCTTTCTTTGTCAAGTTATCTATGTTGATGTGGCATACTAATTCAAATTGAAATAGCTTTTTTATTTCAACAAGCCTACTTAGCATTAAATATTCCTTTCATCTTGAAGCAACCACTTCGGATTTAGAACCATTTCTTCTTTTCATTTAATAAATTGGTTTTTTGATTTTAATCATTGTGTTTGAAACACCACAATATGTGCCTGTATTTGGACAACAATCAACTATACCCTCAGAATGATTTCTTTCTCTATTTTTTTTTTGCATATTTTTACAGCCGCTGCAAGGAGTGAGCGAAGTATTTCAAGTGAGTCATGTTGCCAGCTATTTTGGTGGCAGCTCTATGTCCCACATGTTGTCTGTAACCAAATACAGATGCGCAGCCACACGCATTATTCAACTTTCATTTAGTAAATATTTCTTGTAACGTCATTTTAATATTCTCCCCAAAGCAATATTTCTTAAGAGAATAATATATAGTCCATTCACGGTTACTTCCAACTATTCTGAAGCCGTATTAAAGTTCTACTTTCAGGTTAGTTATCTTCCTCATGCTGTAATATAATAATATTACTGTTCAGTATGTTTTCTATTTATTTGCGTTATTTGATATGTAACTAAAATGTAATAGTATTGTAATTAAACCTGTAGCTATAATCTAAATTTTAATTTTGGTTAACTAAATTTTGTTTTGGTTAATTTAAGGATGTCGCCCTTCCATTTCTAGGATTTAGCTAAAAAAATTTTGTATGTTTTTTTATTTGGTTGCCAAAGCAACGTGTTTTGCATTTAATCTGCAGGTGTGCTTAGCACAATAGATCAGATTTAGGCCTAGTTTTATCTCGCGCGATGGCAAGGTCTATGACCTTTCCCATGATGCGCAAACGACGACTTATCGTGTATAAGACGTTGCTTCGCGTCTTTTTTGGTGCGACCATTGTAAGGAGTATAAGTGTCTGGAGGAAGCTCCAGTCTCCGGGGGCGCCAATACCGGCGTAACTGTAGCTTTATTCAGTCTGGCGGACTAACATGTTGTCTAAAGTCAGGACAGGGAGCGTGGACTCGGGCAGGAAGTCCCATAGTGAATATCAGTGCGGAAGCTGCCGAAGCCTCCCGAAGGACGTGGCGTGCCCTAAGCGCCATGACTGACGTCACATCCTGAACTACGTGACTGGGTCGCCGAGACGTAAGCCCGCCTCCAGATTGCCTGAGCTCGATAACACCTTATTTCCTTCACTGCCAACATCACCATTAAAATTCTATTAACTTGGAACACATTTGAAGATGGTCTAATTTTACCCAGAGGCCGTTTGTATAGCGTCTCAAATTCTCCGACAGAATTTGGTTGATTTCAAGAAAAGTTTTAGTTTCTTTTAACTATTTCGTACAGTAATCATCTTTACCCAAGTTTCAAATTTTTTTAGTTCATCAATTTTTGCCTAACTCAGTCAGATTACTAAGAATTATATTGATATTGATAGAGCTACTGAAGACATTTCAGTTATTTGATTTTCTTTCCTCCCTTAATGGTAGTTTGTAAGGAAGGGTGTAGGGAAATTTATCTAAGTAATATTCTTCAGTAATTCATAACATTTGCCGTTTTTACCTAGTTATGAGAAAAATATATAATGAGGGCGAAATAAGAGTTTTAGGAGAATAATTCAGGGGTCGGAATGAAATAAAAGGTTGGTACTTTTTTTAATGACACGAGTTTCGAATCATTTTTAACGAACTTTGTGCGTGATTCTTTGTCAGTTTACGTACTTATATGCACCTAATATACACATTTAAGCATTACCCATCAGTTAGGCATGGCGTGAGGTCCTCATTTCGAGACCCAAAATCATAACAAAATTTAATTTTCTATCGGACTTAAAAAAAATCTGCTGTTTTTACCCAGTCATAGAATGATTGTATAATTAAGGGGAAACGTGATTTTTAGAGGTATAATTCTACAGTCACATGCAATAAGAGATATTCAATTTTATTAATGGTGCGAGTTTCAGAAGCTTATCAGTGAGGTTCATGGGCGAACTTCTGGCTGATTGCGTACACCCGATATAAATGTTTAAGCAATATCCATCGGGTAAGCACGTCGTGAGGTCCTCAGTTCGTAACCCGAAACTAACAGAAAATAATTTTTCTACCGGATTTAGAAAAAAATTTGATTTTTTCACTCTGCGATGGGAGAATGTTTCAGTAATGTATAATAAAAGTGGGACGTAAGGTTCAGAGGAGTAATTCTGGAGTCAGGATGAAGTATGGGGTTCGCTTTTCTATTAATGATCTGAGCTTTGGAAGCCATTTTAGCGATGTTCTTACTTTTTTCACTTTTTAGTATTCATGTGCAGTTTATACAGAGTTTCAAGCAATATGCCACGTGTGGGCATGGCGTAGGTACCCGAGTTTGAAGCCCAAAGCCATAAAAATATGTTAATTTTCTCTCGACCTTAGAAAATATAGGACTGCGTTTTCCGAATGATGGGAGAAAGTATATATAGAGCTGCGATGCATGCTTAGTTGTTGTTCAGACGTTGGGTATTTAACATCGATTTGGAAACATTCTCTCGCTATACAGTGAAGATGAATTGCGACTACGAAGACCTGCCCTTGACCTCAATGATCACGGGGCCACGTCCTGCATCATTGCTACCTGATTGCCGTCAGTGTCGGTTATAAGTCAGAGTTTTCACCTTCGGTCAAAATGCTCGGCAACATGAGAGAACCGCCTGTACGAAGAGTCCTTTTTCCATAAGGAAACATTACGATATTGGCCCTGTGCAGTTTATGCAAGACGATACATTGAAGGAACCCATCAAGAACTGCAAGGATTCGTCTTTTGAGAGCCAGAAAGTGATGTCGTCAATACCCCCTGTTGCATTGGTGGGTACTGATTCCACAGACGATTATGATGGGACAGTTAATGCTAAAGACAGAATGAGTGCAGTAGAGACGGTTTGTGTGGAATGTACACTTGCAAGACTTTCGCGTAAAGTCGACGAACTTCAAAATAAACTGGCGTCGGCTCTAAATACTGATGATGCTCATGCGAGTCCTACAAATAAAAATAAACTTTGATATTGTGGATGAAAGGGGATGTGAATATGACCATGAAGAGAGAGCATTGATGAAAATGAACATAAATACAGTGATAGTGTTGAAGACGAAAATGACGATTTTCTCGATGCACTTAAATACCTCTCCAACACGTTTACTGCAGCAAGCGACATGAAGAAGGCAGAAGACGCAGATAATACTGGCTACCTATTTACCCGAATGAACTTGTTAATGGACTCACATATTTGATTGACCTTCAAAATGTGGGAATCTCACGCACATTAACGAGATATCTTCTATAATTTGTAAACGGAAGGATCGGGGATGCATTGCATAGTATGATGAACTACTATCTTCTAAAACTGTAATTACAATATAATAATAAATTATTATTATAAAATAATTAGTTTTCCTTTATTTTTGTGTGTCGTATCCTTTCTTCTCTTACAATTCTAAAGTGGTGCTATGAGCACTCGACTATTAACGGAAAGACCTCCATATAAAATTATAATAATGACATTAGTATAAAAATGTATGGATAATTGACTGCATACAAAACATTAATTCTGTCGACATGTACAAATTTGGAGACAGTTGGCGAACGAATGTAATTTCTTTAAATTGGGGGGGGGGACAAACCGAAGGATTGATCGAAGGATAGATAGAAGGATTGACCGAAGGATTGCGATTGATCCAAGGATTAGGATTGATCGAAGGATTATCATGGGTTGCTGTGAGTTGCGGAGGAGGATTGCAGAGCGGATTGTGGAGCAGATTGCTAAGGATTGGTATGTATTGGTGTGGATTGGTGTATGGCTTGGGGTGGATTGGTGAGTGGATTGGTGTGAATTGGTGCGGAGGATTGATAGAGATAGGTGTGGATTGGTGTGGAGGATTGTTGAGGATCGGTGTGGTTTGTTGCGGAGGATTGTTGAGCATTGGTACGGATTGGTGCGGAGGATTGTTTATGATTGGTGCGGATTGGTGGGGAGGATTGTTGAAGATTGGCGTGGATTGATGGAGCAGATTGATGACGATTGGGGCGGATTGGTGTGGAGGATTGTTGTGTAATGGTGTGGATTGATGCGGAAGATTGGCGAAAATTGGTGAGGATTGGTGCGGAGGATTGATGCGGATTGATGCAGAAGATGGTTGAGGATTGGTGTGGATTTGTGCGAAAGAATGGTGAGGATTGGTGCTGAGTAATGGTGAGGATTGATGTGGAGGATTGTTTACTATCGGTGAGGATGATTGTTGAGTATTGGTGCGGATTGTTGCGGATGATTTTTGAGGATTGGTGTGGATTTATTGGAGAATTGATTAGAATTGGTGCGGATTGGTGCCGAGGATTGTTGTGGATTGATGCGGATTTGTGCGGATGATTGTTGATGATTGGTGTGGATTGGTGCGGAAGACTGGCGTGGATTGGTGAGGATTGGCGCGAAGGATTGCTGAGTATTGGGATTTCCGAAAATGACTGATACCTGAGATAAGCACGAAAGATAATACTATTACTCGACCTGCGCTCATACATTAAAAGTCTCAAGTGCCTATTGATTTGTAAACCATAGACAACTATTCCTATAAAAATGTTGGTAGATGCTGATCCATACCAGGATTATAACACACTTGTGCAGAGAGTCGTTAGTCATATAATGGGCTTGAATTAGTCATATATACAAACATTTAAAAAGCTAAGTAGCATACTTATGCCAACAAAACAGCCGAGGCAATAAATTATTTGTAGATTCCGACATCGTGTAGTAATTAGACTTCAAGAGAGAGGACCAGAAATGTAGTTGAGACTTTTGTATTGTTCCTCTATACTCTATGTACAATTACAGAACAATAAAATATAATAAATATTTTTTGTAATTAAAGCTAAAATAATTCTAAAAATTAGATAATAAATACATATTATTTCGATTTAACATACTCTATGCCTACTAAACCAATATGGCTATTAGAATCATACATATATGCTTGAAGGACTATAGTGTGTAACCTCTGAGCACCTTCGAGTATGTTCGACAACCCCCCTAGTCGAAAGCTTCTGAGCTCGTCCGAGTCGAGCCGAAGACTATAGACCTCGTATTAATCGATCCTTAGTAGTCGATTCTCATTCGCAGCCACATCCGTACACTCCCCATTTAAAATACATTGTCTTAGTTGCGGCGTAGCTAACTACTGTCATGTTAACACCAGACAAGAATTTTTGGCCCTGGATGTGATTACTCATTTTTTAATAGAAGTGAAGCAAATGTATTCACTTTAATTTCGTAAGTAGATTTTATTCCTTATTTAATTATTCTTACCAAATTTGGCATTAGCAAAGTGGTGACTACATAGGTATATTGCACAACAGTATTGTTGTATTCTAGGTATTTAGCGTCTTATTAAACTCTTTTCCGTCACACATCGTTTATGGATGTAGGCTTTGTGCCATATATTCAATAATTACATATAAAAAGGCCATTGCTTTGAGATTAACATATGGCAAAACAATTTAGCGCCAGTGGATTTATTTTGAATGATATTATTAACCGTAGTTTATTTTATTTTGTGCTTTAATTAGTGCATCTTTCCTATATTTCCTAAAACTGTGCGTATGGTTGTGGATGATTCTATTAAGTATCTTTGTAAACTTTATCTGTTAACATTGTACAGTTTCATTATTTGTGCATAGCATTTTCATTTTGGATTTCTGGAATCTGTTTTCTTGCCATACTAGTGCTACGGAAAGTGACGAAGTTGCAATAATAGTTTACCAACGTGTTTTTCTTTTTTATTTTTTTCCCTCATATTTTTAGTTTCCTCTTTACAAAAAAAAACCGTTTTAATTTAAAAACTTCCGTGAACAATAATTGCATATATGTGTCAACAGTAACTTTAACAAAAATAAATGGGCCTGAAGGGGTACATGTTGGCATTCTTTACTGGAACATTATCGCATTTCGTAGCAATTGGCTACGCACATAAACGGGACCGTTATAAAGTTGGAACAGTGCCTGACCGATTTAGTCTTGAGAGGTTTGGTTGACGCTTAACAACGAGGACTTAAGGGTCGTTGAGGGTAAAGTGAGGTGACTATGGAGCAGTGTCAGTATGCAAGAGCGGGGGAAACAGGAGATCCCCGAATAAACCCGCTGGCCATCTCCCGATCACAATTCCCACGTGTGATAATCCGGAAGTGACCCCGTCGGAANAATAAACCCGCTGGCCATCTCCCGATCACAATTCCCACGTGTGATAATCCGGAAGTGACCCCGTCGGAATTGAACACGGTTTGCCTTAGTCTTGAAAATGTGTTGACGTAGGAGAAGCTAGAGTATTCAGAGGATGTCCATTATTTTTCTTTGTATACCCACCGCGTTATGCGTTTATCAATT
>NQII01012797.1:3119-21722 GCA_002778355.1 Clitarchus hookeri
CGCCAGGGTTCCCTCGCCGGGATGTGGTAGAGAAGTAAGCAGTCAGTTACAACCCTACACCGAGAACAGAGCGAGTGGTGAGCTTCAACGAGGAGTGCCATGTCGAGAGGAAGCCAGCTTAGCGCAACAAGCCAACCACAACCAGTCCGAGGGCTATAACTGGGCCATACAACTCACCAGATCTAATCTACTGCCAGAACAACTACCCCGCAACAAGTACAGATAAGTAACAACATCGTCACTCAGGGACGTGTCCTGTCATCTAATGCCTCCATAGCATCGGAAACGTAGCCAGAACATTATAATCAGCCCTTCAGGCCAAGAACTCGCAGGGTTGTTAACGTATGAGTAAATTCTCGGCACAAGGTGCCGAGAAAGTATGTGTACTTCCCGTAACAGTGCCAGGAATGTGTGTATGCAGTCCCGTCAAATAAACCTGTTTAAAACCTAAAAAGTGATGAAGTAATTGTTTGATATATCCTCAACCTTCAAGGCACCTTATAGTCTGTGGCATCGAACATTAACTGAGGTCCCTAGGACCCACAGGTGGGGAATAGCGTCAATTGCTTTTATATTGTACTAACATGTAAGTCATTTTCAGCAATTGTAGTATTACATACAATCATAAACAAAAAAAAAACTGATGTAATGGAAGGGCAGTTAGCTCACCAAATTTAAATTCTTTAAAGTTTAAAATGCTTGTTTTCTCTTTTCATTAGAATTAATAATATATTGTTTTTTTATTCCTAACAAGAACTAATGTATGTAATAATTCATGTCACGTAGAACTGAGGGACTCACATCCTCAAGAAAGACTGACGCGTTCAGGAATCACCAGCGGGGTGTCTGCCGCGCCCGCGTGGAAGACAACTTTGCACACCCAGAGGAAATTAATTTTATGGCCCACAAGGCCATTGCAAACACACAGCACAGCGTTTATAGGGCACACCTTGCCCGAGGACTGCACGAAAGCAATTGGCAGTTCCTTATACCCAGTTTCTCCTTCTGCTATTATTCCTTTCAAAATTCTTTCTACCCTAGCGAAGAGGACTTCAACCAGATCCATATTCGTACTGCCACAAGATGAACCCTGCAACTCTCAATCATTCACATAATCCACACGGACTCTAGGGCAAGATGAGGGCACCTCGCTTGTGAACATTGGAGGAGATGTTACGAGTAGTCATCTGGTCTTAGCTGAGCGGCCTTCCTGATCACACCTTCACATATTTATCCAGGACACGGGCCGTGATTGCTGAAATTAGTTATGAAATCGCAAACCACAGAAACTCCCTACACCGGCCAGTAAACGGGAACAACACAGACGATACAGGGCAGTATAGTCCGTGGGCGGTGTCTTTTGTCGTCGGGCCATTGGAACGAAGATCATTGAAGATGGGTGTGTCCGGCCACCGACTTCTGCCATCTTAAACACCCTCAGGAATTATTAACAAGGTGTGGACTCTCCAATTAGGCTTTACTTAGAATGTGGCTAGTTAAATCTTTATAATATAATATAAATTAATATTTCAGTACATTTGTATAGCTTTCCATGCTTATATTTTACCATGCTGATATTGAAATAATATTGTACACCCCCAAGTAAAAGGTAATGTTAACATGAGGTAGTCTTAAGACTTTAGTTACCTCTCGAATCGCCGCACAGAAATTGAAAAAGACGAAAGAAACCCTACTATTAGAAAGAAAAATCAAGCGAGTGAGCTGGAGTTATTAAGATGTGTGTTGCGGATAGGCCACTGATTAAGGGGAAGCAACCCGCATTCGTGAAAATATATTATGAAAAAAATTTTTTCATTGAGTGCGCACGAATGCGGTGCTTTGTCCTTTAGGTTTTATTTTCTAGACTCGGCCAAGGTTTGTTTTAATGAGGTGGAGGGATATCCCGGAAGTAGAACTTTAGCAGGACTTCAGAAAAATTGGACTCTCGACACTCCCTAGACGATTTTCAACCAATAACGAACTTGAAAGGGCAGGAAGAACCTAATCCTGAGCTACTTAGCCTGGTGATAAACTGGAGCAACAACCAATGAACTAACAACTGACGTTCGACTGCACAAAGGATTTATGAGTCTGTATAGTTTGTTACGAAATTGTTCCGCGAACAATACCGGATCCTACAATTTATACGACGTACTTTTGATACAGTATTTCAACATTTTCATGCCCCTTTAAATTCGTAATATTAGATGCTATAAATACATTTTGACGCGTGGTGCTACTAGTTAGACACAAATTTATGTTTCTGTTATCGCATCTAACGATCTGTGAGCTTAGTTGCGATTTGTAGTGACATGAATCATTCATAGCCTAAAGCAGTAGCATGGTTCACGATTCATCTTCTCGCATGGAAGATCACTGGACACAGAGCCTAATTGATTAGACTGCCAGTCAAACATAACCTTCCTATGGAACATGTATATCATCGTGCACACAGCGACTGAATGGGTTAATGAGCAAGATTAGCCATATGGCCTTTTTCGCTGATCAGCTCCTGTGGGCGAAGGACAGAGATATTCACTCAATCAGCGCAGTGCCATTCTGCTGATCCGGGAATTGAACATAACACACAGCCAATCTTTGTTACTAAGGCTGCCATCTTTATGTAGCCTTGCCGTAGTTTTTTGTTGATTGACTGCTCCGAAAGTGGGTAGCCACTGTAGAAACTGTAACCCTACATCTAGTAGCAAGGAATTCCGTCCTTGTTTACCAGTAGATCGTGCGAGACGTGTATAACAAACTGTGATCTATTTGCAAAAATCATTTAAATCTACAGATGTTTGAAGTTTTGCTTGGCTTAAAATGAAGCTGCCGAAATTTTAGGTATGTAAATCAGGGCATGGGAAAAGTTTTTATATCTAGGAGTCAGTCCGGAATCTTAAAAGCTAGATAATTAACCTAATGCTAGCATTCTCTTTATAACTTTCTCATTCACATAATAACAATTAAAGCGCATTTTATTTTTTTCGTCAAGTAAAAATTAACTGAATTTAACCATTTTAATATTCCTGAACATGTGCTTCAAAACTGTAATATGAACACAAATGAGTTAAGAGCTGAACAGGGATGTACTGAAACATAAGACATGAGCACGCAAGACTAACAAAATATGCTGTAATACTCTAATCTAAATAAGTTACACGAAGTCAGAATGTCTTTATAAGTTTAACACTCCATTTCACCACTGAGCATTTAAAATTACTGCGACAACGCGGTAAATACGAACAACTAAAGAATGTTGGGCACGACTACAATACGGGGCCGCGGTGGTGTAGTGGTTAGACTACTCGCCTCCAAACCTAGGCGAACCGAGTTCGATTCCCGGCGGGGTCGCTCACAGATTTCGCATGTGGAAATAGTGCCGGACGATGCTGCTGGTCAGCGGGTTTTCTCGGGGATATCCTGTTTCTCCCTCCCCTTCATTCCGGCGCTGCTCCATACCTTACTCGCTTCAACCTCATCGGCTCTCAACACCTCGAATCGGCTCTCAAGACCTCGTTATTAAGAGCCGTCCACATCTCTCCACTCCACTCAAGACCTCGATGTTAAGAGCCGCACAAACCTCTTCACGCACATTCACTCACGACTACAATACCTTGCAAACTCGCGAAATGTTTGTTAATCTTCTGAACGAAAGTTACCAAGCGCTTCGTTATCACGCCTTCTTTGTAAAAATATATGGCAAAACGAATATGTCAAAAGCCCACACTTTTAAACACTGCACGAAATTTATCAAATATTTTATGCCATGACATTATTTCAGCATGTTGAGCTGGCAATGCTACAACTCTATTGCCCATTTTGCGCATTGTGCGTATAACGGAAAACGGCCTTGCACATTTTGCGCATACAAAATTCCGAGAGAAAAACACCAAGGGGCCAGTATGCTCTGATATAAATACTTGGCAGTTCTGGAGTCTGCAAGCTGGTCTCCAGGGACACACAGGCAAATTACGTCTGTCACGTTGCTGGGAATGGATGCCAAATTCCTGGCTCGTGCGGCTGGGTATTGTATTACACGTTGCGGTTCCACCTCTGTGAACTCGGCTATTCTCCGTGCCACTCCGCAGGTGTACTGTGAGGGTTGTAATCTTGTTGTCGGAGCGTTGTTGCATGACGTCATCATCCGCAGCTATCAGGCCACACCTGACAGCGTGGTCGGTAATCCACTTGACGATTGTATTGTGGCAGCCTACACCCCCTCTCTGCAATCACGCTTCACATTCCTCGCCTCCTGCTGCCAGCTGGCGGCAGCTAGGATTACTACAGAGTCTCACACAGCGAGTGGAGTGCGCGACAACTTGTAAGCCTCATCTCGCAGCGGACAGCCGGTTTTTCTCACCGCCAATACACGTAGTCTTTTTCGCGGTTTGTTCACACATTTTGAATCAAAACTTTGAAAAAAAATCACCTCTTGTATAACGTTTTTGGTTGTTTCCGAAACATGCAAAGTATCACAAGCGTTTAATACTGGTGTTAACATAAAAGTAACTTATTTTTAGATTAAATTGACAATTTATTTATATTTTATCTGTGAATCATAATATTTAATTAGTAACTTATATGAACAAAAACAGTGGAAAAATAGGTGTGTTGGTAATGCCTAGTAAGAAATAGTTCTTATTTAAATTAGTGTTGCACTGAGTGCACACGAACGCAAGTCGTTGTATCTTTGGTGCAATTTTCTATACTCGGTTAAGCTTTGTTTGCACGAAGCGGAGGAATATCCTGCAAGTATAACTCTAGCACGGCTTCAGTAAATTGTGGTGTAACCGTGAATTGACTATAGCTTGCTCGATTTAATTACCAAAATATCCGATTTTACTACTTTTTTCCTTACTTTGCCAGCCATAGGTTGGAACCCCGCATATGTGGCTTTCCGCTCCCACTGCTGTACCCTTTCTACGAAATGTGTGGCTATAAGTTATCCTTTATTTTTATTGATGTTCCTGGCGCTTTTGTTTTGGCCTATAGTGCTCTGTAGGACCACGATGTATTTACATTTTCCCAATTTAATACATGCATTTCACCACTCAAGTGGATTTTCATCTTTAACAATTTGTAT
Source organism: Clitarchus hookeri (assembly GCA_002778355.1). Lineage (NCBI taxonomy): Eukaryota > Metazoa > Arthropoda > Insecta > Phasmatodea > Phasmatidae > Clitarchus > Clitarchus hookeri. The sequence goes on from NQII01012797.1 coordinate 8,203, forward strand.
CCTTTAGTGATGTTTCTCTTTGTGCACGGAGAAGGGCCAACATTCCCCACACACTATGGGGGAGTATAATAAATATTTACTATTCCTACTTCAGTGGCACTAACATCTTCTACTACTAATAAATATATATATTTATATATGCGAAAATATGCTGTACATTACAACTCATCTCATCTGTGTTTGCTAAGTAAGCGGAAGGTGAAAAAAGGGGAGGGGGAGAGTTTGCTACTTTATTTGACCCCCTTCTTACTCCACCCGTGGGTACTTCCGTTCTGAGTCATGTCCTTACGCCTTATGTACCATTTTTGCGCCGAGAGGTCTTCAACCAGGTTTGCTTCCTTCTTTCATGTGCCAACTCCGTATTACTTCCACTTTCTCCCTCCTTCATTTTCTTCTCATCAGCATCCAGGTTCGTTATCATCGATCTTTACCGGGTCATCGCTGCATTTGTTTGTTTGGTTTATTTGACCGCTGCTGGCAAGCTTTGCTCATTGGCTGGGAATAGAAACTTTAACAAGTTTATATAGTGTCGCTTGGTGAAATCTTTTACATGAAAATGATTCTATGACTGATAGTATTCCAAGACACGTAAGATGAGATTCATTTTCGTGGTTGGATGAATTTAAATACCACGTGTCTCAGAGGCCCCTACACGGATCACGGATTTTCATTATCGCAGCAATTTAATTCTTATTGGCCCAGTCAGGTTAGAAAAGTTTTCCCGCAATGAGAACTGGCCAATAAACGAAGGCTAGTTGTCTGAGTACTCGTCATATACTTACAGAGCTCTAGCTTGCTCGTAAATATTTTCGCAAGAAAACAGGTAGCCCTTTTTAGAGTACATGAAATTTTTCCGAAATCATTGGTGTCCCACTGAACTGAAATAAAAGTAATTTTCAGCTTTTTTTTTAAATTGGTATGCAATTTATGTGGCATGCTACGGAGTACTGAGTCCAGTAATAAACAACTGTAATAAGAGTAAACCGAAGAAAAAAAAACAATTTTTACCGAGACTGTAGCCAATGAACGAACGTAGGTTAGCGGGTTTTATACAACGATGTGGAGGTTAGCGTACTGCGTAATGGATTCGCGAAATTTCTGGGTCTCTGGTTATGAAGTTAGCTGGTGTTTCTTGACTGTGTGTGATTCTTCCCCAGTTTCAACACGAGTTACTGAATGGTACTTCTGTAGTTGACGTCGCACAACGAGTGTAATGGGAGTCCAGCAGCTTGCTTTCGAGTGGTCAAAAACACTCACATACTCTGCAAAATCTCGGCATCCCTCGCTGTTCCAATGGCCCAATACAAGAGTTTAGTTTTTTGTTCGTTTGCTGCTAGCCCAGTGAGTAACCAGTCTAGTCCCTGATCAGGTAACATGGGGTTCCGCATTTTTTTTTGTAGCTTTGTTACTGATCGAGGATGTCTGAAGGATTTGCTTGAAAAACCGGTGCTCTGAAATACAACCGTGGTTAGCAGATAAAGGGACAAGTAACAAGTATTTCGAAATTATATCCACTTAGGAATTACTATAGGAACAAACCTAAGATATCTGCAAGGCTTGACCTTGCAATCCCTGCGTTACTAGTCTAACGCCCTTTGCCAAACAGCCACTTCTGCTGAGTGTGCTCGGCTGGCTTTGGAAGGTAGGATATGTGAGTAACATGGGCCAGAATATGCCACTTATTGGGAAGAGTTGAGGTTAGTTATCTGGAGAATAACAGCGTATCTGAATGACATTAAAAGTCTGCAGGAAGACTGTGCATTTTCTCAGTCGCATTCTCGTAACTGCAGAATATTTCGATTTAAGAACGTTTGCGTTGGGACAACTTTTACGTACTGAGAACTACAAAGTACAACAGCAAACCTTTGCTATCGCTAAACTGTTACCTTTGATATGAAGTAATATTTATTTTATCTGAATATAGCAACTCAGAGAATGTTTTGTTTCTTCGCTATAAAATAAGGTAATATTGCTGCAAAACAAAAACTTACAAAGGAAACGTTTAGTTAAAGGAAACACACGTTTCTGTAACCTTCTCTTTGAATCAAAGCAATATTGTGTTATTGCAAACGAAACAGCCTCTAAGACAATGATTTTCTTTGCCATACAGAAAACTTTGTAAACTTTTTTTTTTTTTTTTAGAGTGAGAACATGTTAGTTTCACATGTGTCATTGGACTTCCGCACATCCGGAAACGATTNGTTTTTCTCACCGCCAATACACGTAGTCTTTTTCGCGGTTTGTTCACACATTTTGAATCAAAACTTTGAAAAAAAATCACCTCTTGTATAACGTTTTTGGTTGTTTCCGAAACATGCAAAGTATCACAAGCGTTTAATACTGGTGTTAATATAAAAGTAACTTATTTTAGATTAAATTGACAATTTATTTATATTTTATCTGTGAATCATAATATTTAATTAGTAACTTATATGAACAAAAACAGTGGGAAAATAGGTGTGTTGGTAATGCCTGGTAAGAAATAGTTCTTATTAAAATTAGTGTTGCGCTGAGTGCACACGAACGCAATTCGTTGTATCTTTGGTGCAATTTTCTATACTCGGTTAAGCTTTGTTTGCACGAAGCGGAGGAATATCCTGCAAGTATAACTCTAGCACGGCTTCAGTAAATTCTGGTGTAACCGTGAATTGACTATAGCTTGCTCGATTTAATTACCAAAATATCTGATTTTACTACTTTTTTCCTTACTTTGCCAGCCATAGGTTGGAACCACGCATATGTGGCTTTCCGCTCCCACTGCTGTACCCTTTCTACGAAATGTGTGGCTATAAGTTATCCTTTATTTTTATTGATGTTCCTGGCGCTTTTATTTTGGCCTATAGTGCTCTGTAGGACCACGGTGTATTTACATTTTCCCAATTTAATACATGCATTTCACCACTCAAGTGGATTTTCATCTTTAACAATTTTNATTGATGTTCCTGGCGCTTTTATTTTGGCCTATAGTGCTCTGTAGGACCACGGTGTATTTACATTTTCCCAATTTAATACATGCATTTCACCACTCAAGTGGATTTTCATCTTTAACAATTTTTATCTTTCAGTGATGTTTCTCTTTGTGCCCGGAGAAGGGCCAACATTCCCCACACACTATGGGGGAGTATAATTATATTTACTATTCCTACTTCAGTGGCACTAACATCTTCTACTACTAATAAATATATATATTTATATATGCGAAAATATGCTGTACATTACAACTCATCTCATCTGTGTTTGCTAAGTAAGCGGAAGGTGAAAAAAGGGGAGGGGGAGAGTTTACTACTTTATTCGACCCCCTTCTTACTGCACCCGTGGGTACTTCCGTTCTGAGTCATGTCCTTACGCCTTATGTACCATTTTTGCGCCGAGAGAACCAGGTTTGCTTCCTTCATTCATGTGCCAACTCCGTATTACTTCCACTTTCTCCCTCCTTCATTTTCTTCTCATCAGCATCCAGGTTCGTTATCNTTCATGTGCCAACTCCGTATTACTTCCACTTTCTCCCTCCTTCATTTTCTTCTCATCAGCATCCAGGTTCGTTATCATCGATCTTTACCGGGTCATCGCTGCATTTGTTTGTTTGGTTTATTTGACCGCTGCTGGCAAGCTTTGCTCATTGGCTGGGAATAGAAACTTTAACAAGTTTATATAGTGTCGCTTGGTGAAATCTTTTACATGAAAATGATTCTATGACTGATAGTATTCCAAGACACGTAAGATGAGATTCATTTTCGTGGTTGGATGAATTTAAATACCACGTGTCTCAGAGGCCCCTACACGGATCACGGATTTTCATTATCGCAGCAATTTAATTCTTATTGGCCCAGTCAGGTTAGAAAAGTTTTCCCGCAATGAGAACTGGCCAATAAACGAAGGNGCAGCAATTTAATTCTTATTGGCCCAGTCAGGTTAGAAAAGTTTTCCCGCAATGAGAACTGGCCAATAAACGAAGGCTAGTTGTCTGAGTACTCGTCATATACTTACAGAGCTCTAGCTTGCTCGTAAATATTTTCGCAAGAAAACAGGTAGCCCTTTTTAGAGTACATGAAATTTTTCCGAAATCATTGGTGTCCCACTGAACTGAAATAAAAGTAATTTTCAGCTTTTTTTTTTAAATTGGTATGCAATTTATGTGGCATGCTACGGAGTACTGAGTCCAGTAATAAACAACTGTAATAAGAGTAAACCGAAGAAAAAAAAAACTATTTTTACCGAGACTGTAGCCAATGAACGAACGTAGGCTAGCGGGGTTTTATACAACGATGTGGAGGTTAGCGTACTGCGTAATGGATTCGCGAAATTTCTGGGTCTCTGGTTATGAAGTAAGCTGGTGTTTCTTGACTGTGTGTGATTCTTCCCCAGTTTCAACACGAGTTACTGAATGGTACTTCTGTAGTTGACGTCGCACAACGAGTGTAATGGGAGTCCAGCAGCTTGCTTTCGAGTGGTCAAAAACACTCACATACTCTGCAAAATCTCGGCATCCCTCGCTGTTCCAATGGCCCAATACAAGAGTTTAGTTCTTTGTTCGTTTGCTGCTAGCCCAGTGAGTAACCAGTCTAGTCCCTGATCAGGTAACATGGGGTTCCGCATTTTTTTTGTAGCTTTGTTACTGATCGAGGATGTCTGAAGGATTTGCTTGAAAAACCGGTGCTCTGAAATACAACCGTGGTTAGCAGATAAAGGGACAAGTAACAAGTATTTCGAAATTAGATCCACTTAAGAATTACTATAGGAACAAACCTAAGATATCTGCAAGGCTTGACCTTGCAATCCCTGCGTTACTAGTCTAACGCCCTTTGCCAAACAGCCACTTCTGCTGAGTGTGCTTGGCTGGCTTTGGAAGGTAGGATATGTGAGTAACATGGGCCAGAATATGCCACCTCTTGGGAAGAGTTGAGGTTAGTTATCTGGAGAATAACAGCGTATCTGAATGACATTAAAAGTCTGCAGGAAGACTGTGCATTTTCTCAGTTGCATTCTCGTAACTGCAGAATATATCGATTTAAGAACGTTTGCGTTGGGACAACTTTTACGTACTGAGAACTACAAAGTACAACAGGAAACCTTTGCTATCGCTAAACTGTTACCTTTGATATGAAGTAATATTTATTTTATCTGAAAATAGCAACTCAGAGAATGTTTTGTTTCTTCGCTATAAAATAAGGTAATATTGCTGCAAAACAAAAACTTACAAAGGNAGAATGTTTTGTTTCTTCGCTATAAAATAAGGTAATATTGCTGCAAAACAAAAACTTACAAAGGAAACGTTTAGTAAAAGGAAACACACGTTTCTGTAACCTTCTCTTTGAATCAAAGCAATATTGTGTTATTGTAAACGAAACAGCCTCTAAGACAATGATTTTCTTTGCCATACAGAAAACTTTGTAAAGCTTTTTTTTTTTTTTTTTTTTAGAGTGAGAACATGTTAGTTTCACATGTGTCATTGGACTTCCGCACATCCGGAAACGATTNTTTTTTTTTTTTTTTTAGAGTGAGAACATGTTAGTTTCACATGTGTCATTGGACTTCCGCACATCCGGAAACGATTGCAGAACTTTGAGAGAACGGTTAGCATTATGCACTTAGGAGGTTTCATTACGTGTGATCGAGTGGAAAAGGACTATTGTGTCTGACTGTCGCAGGAACAAATGATCAGAAGACCTCTGCTTGTTCATGCACAATACTGCGGATTTTCAGCATGGTTCCGTGCTGTAACGTGAAATGGAAAGTTTTCTACTCATATTTGCTCGGTGTACATTCGCTCAGATATTGCTTCTTTAGGCTCGCCAGCAAGCATTTTATAGTCCCGCTATATATACATATTTATTTATAATCTCAATCCGGTTAGCAGGAATTATTCCTCAAACCGCTTTCACCGGCTTTTNTATTTATAATCTCAATCCGGTTAGCAGGAATTATTCCTCAAACCGCTTTCACCGGCTTTTCCCTTCTCGCCACACCACAGTTAAGGATTTTCAGTGCTCGCCTGTCTGGCTTGCAGATTAGCTCACATATTTTTAGGAATAAGCATTTTTTTTAATTAGGTCTTTTTTGTGGATGGCTCCCAGAAAAATAACATTTACGAAACATTTCACTTTATTCGGTTCGTTAATTTAGCTTTTGCAATATTGTCTCTCTATTTTTATGTGGCAAGTAGTTTTGAGATAGAAATTACACTGAGAAAAACGATTTGTTTAATAAAAAAAAGTTCGTTGCGTGGAAGTGAATTGATTGTTTGTGAGGGGTATAGGCCCCAACCAAAGATTTGGACGGTGCAACAAAAAATTTGTTTGCCTCTATGTAAATAAAACTTCTTCTGTTATTAGAAACACAATTTTTAGGAAGCGCAACCGAAATTCGAACCTAGGTCCTTTGCGCCCGAGCAAAGTTAGTTGCTGTCACTACAAATCAAATTAAAAATGTTTCTTAAATACATACATTTCTAATACTGGACAACGTCCGCAAATGAATAAAAACTCTGTTATAAAATTTCTGATGGGACTGAAAAATAATGCTTAATAACCAGGAAAATTTCTTAAAATGGTCAAATTACACATGTGCAGATAGGCAAAGTGCACAATTATTCAACTTATTAAGCAGGAAAACTTCTTATGTGGGAACTTCTAAACAATGTCTGACTGTATTTAAAGTTTTTCAGATTTACTTTTTAGTTTCCTGCTGAACTTTGTTTTTTTGGGAGGTTTATGCCATTGCTAAACATCAAAAGCACTAATAAACACTATTACTATCCTAACTAACACAACAAATACAAATTAATTCTCGAGCTGTATTATCGAACGGAGGAAATAAAATGAGTGGCTAAACCAATGCATATTTCTGATTCAACTAAATATTTTGTTGACAGTCTAAATTTATGTTGGCTCAACACAGAGATTTTGTTAATTCAAGCGCGTATTTCGTTAGAGGAACGAAATCCATTTTGTTGCTCCTAAAGTTTTGTTTACTCAACCAAATATTTTGTTGGGGTGACTAAATATATTTTTTGGACCTTTACAAACAAATAGTTTGTTGGCTTTTCTCTCACTGCAGCACTCAGGTTGATATTTACGTTTTTTGTCACACAAATCCTGTCGAAAATATATTCCAGTAGTCAGGGAATTTGGACCACAGTTTATATCTGAATGATAAAGATTTACCGCTTTTCCCATTCTGTCAAGCACTCATTTATGGGCTTATGAGCTACAACTGTGTGTTATTATGAAGTTAGCTGTGCTTATGTGGAGCATACTACTTGAATCTAGTGAACAATGTGCTGGGCATTCGATGGCATGAGCTTTAAACACGCAGAAGAAAATGGGACAAAATGTTTCACATATTATATTATTCGCAGGAAAAATTCGTACTTCAATACGCACTGAACCCTTGCTGTATGCAATGCCTAACACAAGCATCCTTCACGTACAGCAGGTGCACTATTGTGAATAATCTAGTTTATAGTGTATGCTTCAAGGCGTTTTAAATACATTATACAACCTGTACCAACCGTTTAGTTCATCCGGAATTTTAATTTCTGTTTTTTACAAATGAAATGTCAAGTATATTTTATAGAGTGACTTGGCCTGCCAGTATTTTATTGCATCGAATATTGAAATTATTTAATTTTTCTTTCTTTACGTTTACCTGTAATTGGAATTCGTAATAAAATTCATGTGTGGCAAATAGAAATTAAACAAATATTTACTAAATTGCCCCCCCCCCCCAAATTAAAATCTGTATCTCACACGCTGAATTATTTTCTTAATATCTTATGGGTAGTTTTCTAAAGAAAAAGCCTCGCATTATCCCAATGGGTTCAATATATATTGAGAAGTCCATGAAAACTTGACAATAGTTGTGTAATTCTCGCAAATCTGATTGTTTCCATTGTAATTTTCAATCAGTTATGCTTGTAAATTTTTGATTTATGTTTGCTTGCAGACGTGTAAGGAAGTAATCTGCACGTATACTTTATTTCTTTCTCAACTAAGACATTTGGTACACTGCAAAGTGATAAACTGTTTGTTGCGGGTGATAACTTTTCCTAAACAATCACCAATACGTAGGGGAATCTTTTTTTCGCGAAAATATTTAAGGAGAAGTTGTGTTCTAAAACACTTTATTTCAGAACCACCGTGATTGAGTCATTTAAATTATTACGTGTCTTGTCTGCCTGCCCGTGAATCACGGACGGTCAGTATCGGAGAAACTTAATTTTTATCGGCTCACAAATGTTCTAAACGCTCGTTGCACAGACACGTGGGCCAAAAGCCAAAGGAATGCTGCAAGAGTGAACATAGGATATTGAAGTCTAGCCTCCGCGTAAATCTTTTCGCAAAAAACATGTGGCACTACCAATATGGCATCATTCNAACTTATCGTTTGATAGTCATCTGCTGCTGCGTACAGGAGACACTTTGTATTGCCTCACATTTTGTGTACACCAGCATCAAAAGAATTAACAAGCTCAACAACACAGTTTTTTTTTCAAGCCATTCCAAGCATAATGCATACTGGCCTTAAAATTACTTCTATGTGTATTTTGTTGAAATGCCAGTTTTTAATTGATTTTACTTTTAAATTTAATGGAAGGCTTGATTCTACTAGTGTTAATAATGTTCTAATGTTCTAAAGTGTTTACAATTACTTAGTTGGTAAGGTAACTTTTATTTATTTCTTAGTTCTTAATTTTCTTGTTGAATTTGGTGTTCTATTTGGTGCTGAAGGGTTTTGATTTGTTGAATTGTTGTTAGAAGGAAAAAGGGGAGTACCACCGGTAAAAAACCTTCTGTTGATTTATTCTGTTGATGTTGATGTGGTTGTTGATGTTGATGTGGTTGTTGATGTAGTGGTTGATGTTGATGAGTCTTCTGTGTCTGTGCTGGAGTCACTGCTGTAGTCTGTGGTGGTTGAACAATTCTTGACTTCAGGGAAAGCACGGTAAACGAGCATGAGTCGGGCTCCGGAACTTTTCTCTCGTCGTCCACTAGAATGTTCACCTTTCTTGGGACTGTTTTCCTTTCTACCTTGCTCCTTTTTCGTCGCATCCTCTTAAGCTGCCCGAGCTGATTGCTTTGTGTAGGAGAAGTGGTTTGAGCGAGCGTAGTGCCAACCCCAGTCCCTGCTCTGCCCCCTCCCCCTTCCGCCCCACTCAAGCGCTACCCATCCATCGATATTAGCGCCACGCCGGGCGCGGCGGCGGCCGCGGGAAACACAGGTGACCGCCTGCGAGTGCCTTCTTATCTTGCGGGTCTCTGGCGGCGTGAGTTGTCTCGGCCCTGCAAGAGTTTGCTCAGAGGGAGTAATTAAGTAGAAAGAGAGAGGAGGGGTGGTGGAGTATGCAGGCGGTTGAGTACTGGTCTTTCACAAAACCCGAGAGTACAGTCGCTGCAGGAAACTGGACGATGACAGGAGGGAAAAATATAAGGAACCAATTTTAACCCATGATTTGGGATGTTATTTCCTCTTTTATATGATTCAAATTTTATATTTTTGAACGAGACAAGTAAGTTAAATAGAAAGATAAAATACTTACTCCAAAAAAAACTATAGGCACATTTTTTGTGTGTGTGTTATTAAAGTAATTTTTGTAGGACAATAGGCGATAAATGTTCATAAACAGTTTAAAAAAAAAAGTTTAACAAATAACAGGACATGGAAATTTTAAAATACCCAACTTTGCCCTCGACGCCTCTGTAGTAAATACGGCACAACAAAACAATTCATAGGAGTGCATGGAACTGTGGCGTTGTCAGAGTACATCAATGAAGGGTTAAGAAACAGCTTGGTTTATTGATATCACAAATATAGATATTTTGTTATAATATTTCTACGAATATGTGGATCAAATAACATTTTGTTATATTTTTATAAGATGTCTTAATTTTTTATATTGAACTATCTTTTTATTAACATTTGAAAATTCTTTCTTCCTCTTTCCCGTCTTTTACCTGGTCACATCAGTTTACATAGAGGTAAAATTTTGTCAATCAAACAAAAATATTGTTGCAAAACTCCTTCGCCTGAATGAGGTAATCTATAATAATATTTGTTATATTTTACATCCTCTACCGGGATTATTTCGGTCATAAAAAATTCGGCGATCGTAATAGCCGAGCTTTGGCATAGGTTACCAACAATAACTATAAAATATGGCAACATGGCTGACAACTGCCCAAACACAGAATCACAGACCTGTTCGATTACTTAGAAATAAATAACATCCAGGTAGGCGACTTTATCTCGGTACCTCGGTTTAACAACATACGCACGTCTCAAAGTCGTGCTGTACCTACTGGGAACACAGCCAGTTGATATTGCAAATTGAGTATATTGATTTCGTGCGATGCGTGGATTATGTGCAAACATGTTGAAAGGGTGGGGGGAATGTGACAGGTGTAACAACTTGCAGTTTATCCGTCGCACACGTCCATTGCTTACGAAGGATTTGAATTCGAATTTCACGATACAAAGGTATAGCAATAACTTAGTGACATTGTCTCTGGAGGATGCCGTTTATAATGTCTATTCCACAAGATGAAATTTTGTGAATTTCACTGATTTGAGTGCAAGTTATTCTAAACAGTTTTGTATGCATTTCAATGAATTAACATATATATGTGGAAAATTCAAAGATTTTCACAAATGTTTCAAACATGCCGTTTCTTGAGCAACTGCAATAGTTAAAACATAAATGTTTACAACCCAAACATAAAATGAAAATAATTGGTTTACCCCAAAATAATATTTCCTCGATACATTTAAGTTATACAGAATATTAAGTAGTATCATTTTCAGCTTTAAAGTTTTAGTAAATATATTTACAAATTTAAATGCTTATGAACTATTTTTGCGTAGAAATTTCTGTTTATAATGACACTTTTTGGGGGTTGGAAAACTGAAACAAAAAACTATATAACGTGTTCGAAACTAAAATATTTTAAGAATTGCCATATATGTGATAACTTGAAAGGACAATTACTGTGAGAATGACGTTTATGTGATGTCATATCAATCATTTAGCTTTGCGATCAAAAATTGAATGCCATTTGAAGCTAAATTTGATTGTATGAATTACCCATATTACTAGCGTAACTATTTGCCAACAAATGACAATAACATTTGTTAAGCGAAGATAAACTAAGACTTATTTGTGAACGTGCAATAACTTAAAGAAAATATTAGGATATTTAAAATAAATAATAGTAGTTGGTAATGAGAGTTGAAGTCATTTTACACCATAGGTAGACACGAAGAATAATATCGAAGCAAAAAAAAAACCCAAAATATTTCTTAAAACGTTGCGGTTCCATTTAAAAACTCTCTCAATTGAAGATGTGTTTGAAGTTCAGCACCTAATATTGATTTGTGGAACGTTCGAATCACCTTTTAATAATAAGAGGCTGTAAAAAGAGCGAAAATATTTTCTCATTTCCATAATAGTGTCTGATGAATGAATAGTACAGTCTTGCCAAGGGGTGGCTATTTTGCAGATGAATAAAATATTTCTCACATTAGAGTATCAGAATTCTATTTGGCTAAGCTAAAAATGGAGCTGGCGTTTCAAACGGGATTCACAAACGAATTATATATTCAGACACACATGCAAGGCATTGATAAGCAGCTCTGTGGTAAATCAGTGCCCCTGATAGTAACACATAGATTAAGTTTAAGCTGTACTCGCCTACAATGATCACAGAAATAACATTTAGTTATATGAACTTACGAATGAAATAAGCTGTTTTTATTGTAAGCTTGTTAAGTTGAGAATCATATTAATTTTCTTCTTGTATAATTTTTACAACTGCCCTTCATAAAATTCTCTCTTCTTCTTGTTTGGGTAGACATTCGCAGAACAACTGCATTGACGGCAATGCTGATCTGGATAAGGCTAATGCTAGACATCGAGAAGGGAGGGGAATAGATACAAAAATAATTCAAACAAAAATAATGTTTCAGGAAAGTGTTTTTTATGCTAACGAAACTTCTCGCATATGTAAATGAATGTTGCTTTTTTTTACTCGGTTAGTTTTTTTTTTTTTTGCTGGAGAACCACGGAGTTCATTGTAAGTGCAGGAACTCTTTAGAGCTAAGTTAAATGGGGGAGAGAACTTCCCCCAGACAATAGCCAGTGGTGAATGCTAAGTCTCAAAGGCGAATTGAATCTTATGGAGGATAAAGATAGTTTCACGTTAAAACACCTTCAACAGTACAGAACAGAAATATTCTTTAATACATTATAGGTCAAGCTATAGGCAATGTGAATGTTCGTTTGATTTAAATTTGTATTAAGAGACATGCACATTTGAACTGCATTTCTTACTGAATTATAGTTATATATATATACCAGTGACGGCTGTAAGTCAANAGAGACATGCACATTTGAACTGCATTTCTTACTGAATTATAGTTATATATATATACCAGTGACGGCTGTAAGTCAATTATCCACCAATGTATAGCCGTTCGAAATGACAAGATAATGTGCAGAGTCAGGCGAGTCGGGAGAATACCTTGGCGCTGCACGAAGGGTTGAGATGGTTCAGTTCAATAGTGATGGAGGTCGAGAGCGGGTGGGGCGAGAACTGCTCCACGCGTAAATATTACCTGTCGAAAAAACATAAGTCGCGCAGTGTGGTATTTACCAGCGCGGTACTAAAGAGTAATGTTATCAGTTTGGTGTGTACAGCGCTAGCAGTGTCGCATAGTTTCCCCTCCCTCCAGCGTCAGGCGCTCGGGACAGCCCTCCCCTACACTGCCTCCCCCACCTTCCCTCCCTCAAAGCTACGCTAAGATTATATTGTCTTTGGAAATATATTATAACAGCCAGTGAGCAAATAGAGGAGACTTGGATATATGTACATCGAAGTTAATGGCATCCAGCGCAGACAGCTGAACTAGAGATGTTTTTCTGTCCGTTATATTAATAAATACGTGTGGGAGCACTTCTCTGGGCTATGCAGCATCGCCCAATTGAACAATTATTAAAATTCTATATCATGTAGCTTGAAACTGTGGTCTTCAAGAACACTTAAAAGNGCATCGCCCAATTGAACAATTATTAAAATTCTATATCATGTAGCTTGAAACTGTGGTCTTCAAGAACACTTAAAATAAATCGCTGTTGTTCTTTGTTCTACGAATGAAGAAACATTCAGCAGTTACCCTCAGCAAGCTGTAAATATCGCGCTCAACACGCCTTTTTAATATAATCTATTCGCGGTTTCTTCGCAATTTTTTAATCAAACCTTTGAGAAATAGCACCATATATAATGTGGTTGGTTGTCATATATAACAAACTTTATATACATGTGTTAACATAAAAACACGTCATTTTTGGATAAATTGAACTTTTGCTTATATTTTACCTACAAATTATATTACTTCATCCATTATTAATATGAATAAAACAGGGATAAATTTGGCGAGTGGGTAAAACCCAGTAAGAAATAGTTCTTATGCAAAATATGATTTAAGTGAGTGCGCACGTATGCTGTACGTTGTCCCTGTGGTGTAAA